>DWLR01002178.1:0-16077 GCA_018246295.1 Papilio alexanor hazarajatica | reverse complement strand
CTGGGTTTCGTTACCGCACAACACGACAGAGCTCCAGCTACCATCCGCACCATCTTGATGGTTGGCATTCCACAACCATGCGGTTTTCGCGGAACTTCCTGCCTCGCACAGCCACGTTGTGGAATGATCTGTCCCCAGCGGTATTTCCAAGCCGATACGACTTAGGGGCCTTCAAGCAGAGAATGCACTTCCTCCTTGGCCTTTAAGGAATGAGTACGCTCTTTTCTTGAAGGACCCTAAGACGTATTGTTTTAGGAATGCTGGAGATAGATAATTCCACACGGCGATTGTACGAAGGAAGAAGTTACGGGAAATTCACGTATTCACGGTAGTGGAAAGTTAGGAAGTAATCTAGGTTGGCGTGACGTGGTATGTCTCCCCATATAAAAAAAAACATTCTATTTTAACATACTAAAAAAATACTCATAAAAGTTCGAATTTAAAGTTAAACCTACATTAAAATCGCTTTTATTACCTAAGTGAGGATTTTTTTCTTTCGTATTTTTAACTGACATCTATATCGATATCTGACGGATGATAATTTAATAATTTCATATTTTGTCCTACTTGAGATGAAGAAAATTTAATTTTTAAATTGGTTATACTGCCATCTTCTGAAGAATGACAAAACTTTCGCTTAAACTATGCCTGCAGCTTTTTTTCTTTTTTAGTTTTAAAATTTTAATTGAAACTATTGTTTGGCATTGTTTTGCTGTACTAAATTATTACAGCGTAAATCATATATGGATATATACGATTGGTAAATGCAATATTTGTAAAATTTGTACTTACATTTATTTATATTATGTTACACGGTAAATTGATATAAAACTGTCATCTTCTCATGTGTTTATTAATTTCTAAATATGACCTGTAAAATATAAAAATACGTTATACCGGTTCAATAATAAATGTTTTTTTTTTCGCTTATCTTTGTATATTATGCATATTCTTCGGTGCTTCCATCCCAAGTCGCATCACTTGTCTTTAAAGTAGTACATAAGTTTGTGGATAGATGGCATAGTAACTATTTACAAATTTAAAACCTAAAAATAAAAAAAATTGAAATTTATTATAATTGCCCGGCTACTATAGTTTTTATAGAAGGCGAATTTTTTTATTCATTTTATTGCTTAGATATTAAGCACTGGTAGAAATATAGAACATAGAAAATAGCACAAAATATATAATGTAATTTCCACAAAATATTTCAATTTTTCTAGACAGCTTACTTTATATCCATACGTTTGTTTTTGTTTGTTTTTAATTCTGTTTACACAGTTCTTAGGGTAAATACACATTGTATATATTACAATGATCCGATAAACACCAAACAATCAAATAAATAACTAAAACATTAATTGGATAATTTCTCATTTAAAGGGTCTTTTCTTAGGTAAATTTGAATAAATAAATCGACAGATTTTATTCCTTCTTTTTTATATCTAATCCGTAATGATTACAATCAGTAAACACATACAGACAGGCGAAGCAAAAGGGATGACATTGATATACTAGATTTGATTATTTTTAAATATTTGAAGCGTGTATTTGACATCCGATATTTAACAATTTTTATTTGATGTCCAAATTCAGCCGTTCATTTATTAATGTACACATCCTCCATGGATTGCCAAAAAGTATGGTCCCTTGCAACCAGTATACTGAAACTTGACCAGATTATTGATACATCTTGTTGCAGTTCTAAGAGGTCCCAAGGTGTTTGTGTGTTGTTTGTTGGAAAACACAAAATATTACACATGCTCATGACCCTGTTGTATAACTTGTACCTACCACCTGTTCGCGTGATCGCATTCTTCGAAAGTAAAGCTCTTCCGAAAGTAATTGAACAATCAAGGTTTACAATTAAATCGATGTCATCCGATAATATCAAGTTTGATATTACTTGAAATGGTTTTCGGGTTTTATATATAAGTGTAATGGTCCATATTGTGGTCACAGTACATCTTTACACGTATCTGTCTCTACACAGTGTAAATTCAACCAGACAACATGAAATTTGTGAGTATAAAATATTTATCAAAATAAAATTTGATCTCTAAATATGTAGCTCAATTTAAAATACTGCAATTACAATAATTAAGCATATTTCGAATCCAGCAATAACCTATTTCATCTTGTACAAAATAGTAGCACGATTTTTTCATTAGGAAGTTCATTTCCAGATTAATAAATTGTATCTATAATGTTATCTTAGATACCGTCGTTAAGAGAAGAGTAGTAAAATAGAAACATATTTTTGAATTACCGCACGCAATTTTTATTTTACCTGTACTCAAAACCGCGAAGATCAATTTAAACTGCATATTAATTAGCCAATTAACAGAGCAAAGCTATATAATTTAAATTTAACAGTGGTAGAGTCCGCAACAATAACATCTATTGCACGAATGATCCGCTCGACCGGTGAAATACCACGACCTCACAGCAGACAGGCGTGAAGTAAAAGTTTTCTGCGTTTCGTCTGAGGAGTGAAGCGCCGGAGGCCTAATTTTAGTTCTCTTACCTGTCCCACCCTTTTCTAATAAGGAAAGGATGGGAAGAGAAGGAGGATTTGACGGGGAAGAGGATGGATTGGAGAAGGTAATGTTCACTTTTCTGTCCATCCCCTGCTCTATCTATTAAATGTAGGCAACGCATCTGCAACTCGTATGCCTCCTCTGCAATGCGTAGCGGTCACTTAGGTGACCGCTTGCTCGTTTGCCACCTTCTTGTATTTAAAAAAAATGTTGGGGACGTTAGCTTACTTTGAGTATCTAATATCTATGAATACTTTTTAGAACATTGGCCCCACTGATATATATGAAATTTTTTGTTAGAAATTTTTAAAATTAACTGTAATTGTTAAAGTTTCCATGACAGAAGCGGAAAGCGCTAAAATTTATACATATCTATAAAATGTATTTAAAAATGTTTAAATTGAAATAAACATGGTCGTATTAATGTATTTAAGAATGTTTAAATTGAAATAAACATGGTCGAATTTCAACCACTGAGCGAAAATAGTTTAAATTAAATGTTTTGTCTATTATAGATCGTAATGTCGACCATCATTGCTGTGGCGGCCGCAGCCAAGCTTCCTTCTAGTAACTATTTACCGCCTAAGCAAGGAGGTTCGCCATCAAACAGTTACTTGCCACCAAATCAAGGAGGTTCTATTGGGCTGGGATCTGTAGCTGATGGTAGCAGTTATGGAGGCAGTGGAAATAGACGGCCTCAACAAACCGTAGAGAAGGACGCTGTTATTTTGCAACAGAATCAAGAAATAGATGAGAATGGTAAATATTTCGCTTAGTACTGGTTAAGTAATTCCCTTAATCTGTATTTGTATTTTAATATGCCAGTTAATTTACGTATTCAAAAAAAAGTAGTAATTAAGTCTTCACACTCAATAGTCAACAAATATAATTATTTGTTCTACTGGTAAGTAACTGGAAATTCGTGGATTGTATGAGATTATTTATTTTATTATTGTGTATTCTATGATTTATTTCTTGTGTCTGATTTTATTATTTGTGTATTCTCTTAAAAGCCCTGAGAAGGTGTCTCCCAGATGTTAGTTGAATAAATCTTAATCCGAAGAGACATACGTTGACAAAAATACGATTTCAATGTTAAAAATTCCAATATTTTGGCAAAAAATCATAAGGATTAGTTTTTCATTAATAGTAATAATTATGTAAAAAAAATTGATTTAATATCTTATGGTGCTTTTATCTGATCATCGATAAAAACTGTATTTTAAATATTTTCGTAATTCTAGTGCGAAAATAAGCCGTACTTTACAATTTCTAAAGATCGTAATTGTATGAAAGCGTATTTTTGTATAAATACGATTATTGACGAATCGATACGCCTATTAATAGAACCTATAATAAATATTTTGGTTTTATTTTTTTAGGTTTCCATTATTCCTACGAAACATCAAATGGTATACGCGCCGAGGAGGCGGGCGACGCAACGCAAAGTCAGGGAGGGTTTGCTTACAAGGGTGATGATGGAAATGTTTACTCCGTAACGTTCACAGCTGGAGAAGGTGGTTTCCGTCCTCAAGGTGCTCATTTACCAGTAGCACCTCCAACCCCTGAAGCTATACTTGCGGCATTGGAGCAGAACGCTAAGGATGAAGCCGCTGGAATCTTTGATGATGGTAATCTTTTTTAACATTCTAGAATTATTATTATCTTGTCAGTCTTCGTAATAGTTAAACTAATTAAATAATAGTATCTATCTTTCAACTCTACTGGGTTAGACTCTACTATGCAAACACCAAAAAATAATTTGAATCTGAAAAAAAATCTGTATTTCTTTTATAAATGGAATATGGGTGTAAATCTCTTTCAACTTTTACAGTAATCTGAAAGATGATCTATGGTTTTGTTTACAGGTCAGTATCATCCAGAGCAATCAGGCAGTCGCAGACCAAGCCAAAGTGGCTATGGAAGTTCTTCATCCGGTTCCGGAAGTTTTAACGCCAACTCTGGATACAATTATTGATGTAAATACGTTTGTATGTACTCGTATATATGTAATTGGAACAAAGATATCAAATTTAAATGCAACAACATAACACGATGTACAATTATTAATTAAAATAATTATTTAAAACTGATCCATACCTTATGAAGTACCGAATGCAACAGAAATTGATTTATTCTGTTTATGAGCAATAAGGGCTGTTGTAAACGATGTCTATCGAAATCATCCTTCTTTTTCACAAGTTATTTCTTTAATAGAATTCCTTATTCTCGGTTCCAGAGAGAGAGAGTTTTTTTTTTCAAGCGACTCGATTCCATAATGTAATATTAAATGAAAGGCGTACGTTATTTTAGAGCCCAGGTAGATACTACACTCACTTTTCTTCTCGTCAGTTTCGCTAAATTAAATTGTATTAGTTTTTTTTACTATACATTTTTTTTATTTTTCTGTTTATTTTTTATATATTTTACTTTGCTTTGATTATATTGTGAAAAATATTTCTCTGGATCTGTGTTTAAATAACTGCATTCGTTACGTTTGTATATTTTTTATAAGCAAGTTTCTTAACCGCTTGCTTGTTTACTTTTAATTGTATAGAAAATAAAATATCACATATACGAAATTATAAAAAAAGATTTTATTCATAGAATAAATAATCGCCTCTTTCAATTAATTCATCGGTAATCGATATGACTACGGTAATACAGTTTTCTCGAATATCGTAACACTATATGACCACGCACACTTTCATCTTAGTCACTAACAGGGAATAGAAGATTATTAATTATTATGAAATTTTCATTCACAAAACTTTGAGCGAGCATCTTCAAAGTATTAAGTACAAAATTGAGTCTCAAGTACAAAACAGTTAAGGAAAAATTTAAATATACATGGATCGATAAAATTACTATCAAAAGATTGGTTAACAAAAAATAAACTTTTCACAGTAAAGAAGGAAATATACAAGACAACTATCCCTTAAAGACATGTTTAAGATATGCTAAGTATTGCTTTTAAGGAGTCGGATTTTCTGTGGATACGTTCTGATATCCATCAAATTAATGATCGCTCTAAATTTTGAACAAAAATTTCATGATAGCTATGTCGATTATCACTTAATACTGGCAAAGGCTAAGCTTAGAATTTGTAGGCCTGTCGGAATCCGGTGCTCTGGGCTCTAGAATACTGTTGCTGCTGGCCGCCTCCGTATTTACCAGGATTGTATTGACCTGGAATTAAGGAAAAATATATTTAGCATAGCTGAAACTTAAGTATCCTAAGGTTTAAGAAACAAAATATTCTATAAAATAATTTTCTACGACAGAATTCAGTAGGTACAGGAGACATAAGAGAGCAAAGCCTTATAACAAGACAAGCAATTAAAATCAACTATTTTGTAAATAGTTGTCTGATTTTTTATTTGTGTTATATATTGTATATATAGATATTGTGTTTAAAATTTTCACAAACTATTGAAGTATAGTAAAATTCTGGTTGGATGCTTAGATGAAAACTATCTGATACACATATAGTGAATCAGTCAGAATAATAATTCCTACTAATATTATTGTTAATGTTTTAAAAAAATCTAATTATAAATTTAAATGAAACTGTAGTTTTCTGTCAAATAAGACATTGAACATTAGATTATAACTCTAAACAATCTTACAGATCTTATTAAAGTGCGAGCTATCATAGAACAAAACAATCCACATTCCTCATTAAATCTAACTACGCGCATCATAATTTGAAATCTCGTCATAAACATAACCAATATAAACGTAACCCTGATTATGCTGATGTAAACTTTATTATTTTTTGTTTAAGATATACGAAGGTGAATATAAATTGGTTGTCGGTTCTATTAATGTGATTCACAGTGAGAGGTCATTGTGCAATGCACAAAGGTCGGTGTAGTGCGTAACGTCGCTGAGCCTGATTCTTTGTGCAAGGACAACGGACCGTGTGAAATGGATGCGAACTATTATTTGAAAATTGGAATGCTGTTTTATGTAAAGCAAATGAGATTTTTACATGAAATGTGCTTACAGACTATCCTTCATAAACTTACAATTTTAGCATTTCTGAATAGGAAAAATATAAGCAATTAAATCTTTTCTAAGAGCCACTGGAATAGAAAGAAATACAAATCATTCGGATTTTACCGATGTTAATGGACGAACCTCGAATTCATGTGATTTATCAACGGGGATCACTTGATCTTAGGCTATAAAAGTAATATAAAGTAATATTCAAATTTTATAATTCAAAGTAAAAGGTTAAGAAAAAGGCAGAAATGTGCACTACATGCACAATTAAATCGTGATTTCATTTCGTCATCGATTCTTCCATTGTTAGACGGTAAACCAACTTTTTGCCCATCAAATGTCGCCTTGAAATATCTTAAATACTAGATAAATTTGTACCATTGATATCATTTGTATCATCACCTAAACATGTTCCCAACAGGTCAGTGGCAATCATTTGTCTATGTGGTGTGGTGTACACACATCGTTGCGGTCGCCATATTGTTATTCGATAATGCAAACCGCATTGTTGTTTTGAGTCCTGTTAAAATTTCCGTACAGGTACAGTCTATTCAATATCTTTGTTCGTTTTAAGACATTAAATTTAGTGAAATAATAACTGAGTTTTTGAAAAAGTTGAATTAGGTAGCATTCGCTATCCACATTTCTTGGGGTATCATTAAATATTAAGAAGATTCTAAGTGTACAAGCAGCATTCACAAAAAGGGTTGTTAGAGAAACTAATACTTTATTTGAAAAGCTAGTTGATAAACGTCTACTTTCTGGAAAGGTCTAAAGGAGGTAATTTCAGTAATAGCTAAACACGTTACACATTATCACTTAGGAATTTCTTGTTTTTCTACTAGTTAATATTGCAACCTTACGTATATGCAAGCCATTATTTTCACATTACCCAGTTATTGCGTTATTCGCAATACGGGCGGGATAATGCGATAGGTCAGCCGGTTAAGGCGGATAAACGCCGAGAGGAATAGACTCACTGTTATTTACGATGTACTTTGATAACAGATTTGATAGAAATTGCGAGGATTGTTGAGAATGCTTTTGATTGTATGCCTTTGCGCAGATACTCGTATTTCGAGAGAGGAGCTGGATTATACAAAGAGGTGCAAGTTGCTTTGGATAAGGTTAAAACGGACAAGAAAATTTTTAGGAAGTTCAACTTAGATATACAAATTTCGGACTTCATTACGGGCTAATTATACTTGTGTATGTTCATAATTAAGTTCAATCAATCAATGTGTAAGATGCAGCTAAAGCGATTGTATATACTTGAGCAAGCGTTATGCAAATCTCTACCTAATAAAGTTTTCAACAATCGATGAACTATTAAATTGTATCATGGTATAATCGACACACGGAGTTCCTGGTTTTAAAATGACAACTGATATATCTATGAATTGTTAGTAGATGAATAGTAGCTTTGTAAAATAATATACTTTTGAAAATGGTAACTTCGGAAGATTGTTATAACCACAATCCCATACGATGTTAAATGGCGATGTGGTTGAAAGCGAAATACACAAATGATGCATTATTCTTTCATTCTCTGACTATTGATAAAATGTATCGTAATGTTTTTTAATAGTTTTCATTTTTTAATTGATTTAAATTGTTTGTAGTAAAATGATTATAAGCTAACCATCATCGATTATACCAGCAGCCTCATCAGCGGCATTTTGGGCCAGCGCTTTTAGGATGGCCTCAGGAGTAGGGGGAGCGGTGGGGAGGTGGGCACCCTGAGGCTGGAATCCGGCTTGACCGGCGGAGTAGCTGATCGCGTAGACCTGGCCGTCATCGCCGGTGTACTGGAAGCCGCCTTGAGCTTCAATACCCTCGACCTTGAAAACAGATTTGAATTTTTGAGAACAATAAACAGTTTTTACGAGTATTTGCTCCATGATAGATATAATCGACGTAATGGTAACGGTATAATTTCAAGAAATAACTATCTAGGGATATATAATAGAATACTATATAATAGAACTAGGGTTTTATATTCGTTTTATCATTGATCACATGTTAATTCACTGTTAAGCTTTGCTTTTTTTATTTATTTATTTCCAATAGAATTTACGATGATACAATAATCTAATATGGCGACAGAACACTCATTATACTAAATTAACCTACTTATGTACATCTAATACAAAAATACATAAAACACAAAGTAACAATTAGATAAATACTCCACGATCTATGTAACTTTTACTTCGTTATTGGTTTAATATTTATAGGAACAAGAGTAAAGTGTTTCTTTCATTGTAAAACCAATATACTCTTGCATAAATCCAGCCCATCATTCATACATCGGTGCGAAATTTAAGTATTCTCTACGATTATGGTCACAAAATATATTGATATATTATGGCTTTATACCATATTGTAGTTATACGAACTATCAGATAATATCTGTAATTCTTGCTGATATGATATTACATTTCTTACGTTCTCGTCGCTTAAGTCATCTAGAATGTGTTCCACATATCAATTTACTACATCGGTTTGTCGCGTTATGAAACCGTAATATGTTGAATAATTTGTTATCTTGATATATTGAAACAGATTACCAAAAAGAAGATTTTAATAAGTTCTTAGTTATGCGATTTTAATAATCTGAATACACTCAAAATCCATGATTATTTAAGGTAATGCGTTTGGATCTTAAAAAGCTGTTAGCTATAGGAGTACACGAAAATATTTTAACTATTTAAAAAAAAATCATAGCAGTTAATTAAGAAAAAGGCGAGATAATTTGAACACTACTACCATACCAGGGTCAAATCTCAAACACAATGAGTCAATCTTAACACATAATAATTGCCTGTCCTTGACTTGAATAATATTATTTCTTCTTCATTTAAATTTAAATTAAGATCTTGGCGGATTCAAAAAGCATTTTATAGTGTTGAAGAGTTTTTTTTTTAACTAACGAAATTCATGTTCGCCACTTCACATCTTATGATCGTCCATTGCTGGACATAGGCCTCCCCCATTGATCATTGGGGGGAAATGTGCCATAATCGCCACGCTTGGCAGCGGGTTGGCGATCGCAGTATGTTCCATCGTACTAAGAAAACAAAACGTACTGACCTGTATTTTTTTATAATTACCAATACATTTGTATTTGTATCTTAAACAGGTAACATATTAGGTGCAGATGTTACAACAGGTGACTAAATTAATATGTTTATAAATGTAATTACTAGTTTAACGTGGACCTAACTTCACGTCCTTTCAAAAGATTGATATATTCTAGAATGTATAATTAGATCTAACTTGGTCTTTTGCATAATCTGCGCGACCTTTCGAATATCGGTTGGCAGAACTGGCCACTGCCCTTTTCAACTTCATCATTGCAATTTAACACATGGGATCGTCTATGACTAGGGTGTCTACTTCTTCTAAAGAAAAGGGAAAAGTTTGACATTTAATTTTTATAATCATTGCTCTAATATTTTCATTAATGTTGATAAAAAAAGGAGAAAACGAATTTCTTGCACTAAGCAGCAATGACTGTTTGTTCTTTTTGTAAAAACCTTTGGCTTTTTGGCTATTAATACTAGCAGTTTCAGTCGAAGTATAAGGAAAACTTAGTGTGTGCATTCATTCATATTATGAATTGGTTAGAATTTTTAAAGAGTGTAAAAATATGTATAAAATGTTATTTTATTGTTGGTGTAGAATTTAGAAGAAATACAGTAAATAACTAAATATTAGGACTGTTTAATATTTTACTAAATATTGTATTATAACTAGAGTTCAAATTGAACTTAATTTTAAGAAGAGAGAGAGAGAGAAGAAATTTACTCAAATCCATTGAATGTGAAATAATGTAGTAACATTAAAAAAAAAATAGTAATTGCATCAAATCAAAGAATATATTTACATAAATGATGAGTGGTTAAAAATATAAGTAAATATGTTTTTTCGACTGTTGACTTTTGTTTTAAATTAAATAGATTGAAAGCGAAAAATTTAGGTTAGAATTGAGATTATAAGTTTATTATCATTATTCGACTATCAGTTTAAAACAAACTTTACCCAGTTTAATTATCAAGATTATTAGATTATTAGAGCTTATTAGAACATCAAGATTTATTATGATAAAATGTAATTAAAATGATAACGGGCGAGTTCCACGTTTTTATGGTCACCCTAGCGCTCGAGTACACAGGTGCGTCTCGACTGTGGCATCTCATGAATCAGTTAATCTTTGACCTGTATTAACATTTTATTCATGTGATGCGGCCTCATGACATTTATTTGCAACATAATTTTTTTCCATGACTGGATAATCTGTGCTTACGATATTCTATATTAACACACTGAATGGAGTTTGAAATGGAAATGACAGATAGGACCTTGAGTAATTTGGAGCATGATGTGATAGTATTATATAAAAAATCACCATCATGTTACAAATTTTAATATGATGCATACAATAGTGTTGCTATAGAATTTGTGTTGTAATCACTAGGCAACCTTGATTCCAATTAGGTTTTTGACAATTTTGACAATAGGCCTGCTGCTGAGCACGCCTCGATGAGTTGCGGTGTCACTGTCATTTGAGAAAGGAATACGTTCTTTATCGAAGGATCCTTTATAAATGCTGCTGAGTACAGATCATTCTACGAGGAAGTAAAGCGCCAGTTGATTTAAAAATACGTAAACTTAAATACGTCTTAACGTTAATTGGGTTCATGCATCATTGGCGTTTAAATGTAATCTTACCTCTTGTCCCTGTTCTTCTGCTTTAATACCGTTCTCAGTTTCATAGTTGTATCTGTATGAATCTTCCTTCACATCCGCGTCATAAGCGAGGATGCGAGCATTCTTCTCGTAGGCAGCCTGGGGCCGGTTGGACTCATAGGCGGGGGCGAAAGCTGAGGCGGCGAAGCCGAACAAGGTGGCGATGAGTACCTTGAAGGAAAAAAACTCTATAGTGGAAGACAACCCTTAAATATTACTAAAAGTCTGTGTGGAAAGTATCTGTAGTCTCTTTGGTCATTATTGCTTTGTTAATTACTGGCAACTACAGCTTCCCTCAGGTATATGAACTATTAAAATATGTAATAACAATTATTTTATAACAATATTTTAACAATTAACATGGTTGTGGAAGAGCTTTCCATTGGCGAAAGAATTCTTAAAATGGGTTCATTAGTGTTTGAGCTTATCTTGAACAACAAACAATTAAATATAATTTATCTTTATAATATCAGCATAATTCTCTGTTTATTTTATTGTTTATCTGTTTATTTTATACATAATACTTAAAAAAAAAACAAATTAGTTGTCATACCTTTCGACGTTATTTGATTTTATGTCAGACTATCGAAACGTTGGAGTACAGCGATAAATTACAAAGGGTAAAATAAACTACAAATAAAATTTCTACAACCTATGCTACTATGTATATTCCTTTTAACAATCGGACACATTGTTTGAATTCGAACAAAAAACTACGCAAAGATAATGAAACGGTCTGACAAAAGTATACGGCTCACTGCATTGTTTTTAAATTGCGTCTGTACATTATGCATGCACTTGCTGCAGATATTTGCGTTAACCAAAACAGCTCGCATCTTAAACGGCATTTAATTTACGACGGTACTCATATACGAATGTGGTATTTCAACATATTTCCTTATATCCTTTCTTGTTGAATCAATGTAGTATGTTTAAATTTATAATTGATAAAATATGTTATGATATGATAGAAAATATGATATTTTTTACATTTACATTTTTGATAGGTAAGAATAATGTAAATCACGAGGGCGTGATTTGTACTGCGAGCATGTGAAACTGAAGGGCGTAGCTAGTCAAATATATTAAACAGTTTGAAAGTAAGTACTTGTGATATTAAAAATATCAGGTAAGCGTTATTTGTTTTTCTACGAGACTATAACCTCCCAAAAATGACAGAGAGATAACTATTAGTAAAGTTGGTGAGTATAGTTCTCCATCTTCAATGCGATAAACAAAAAAGATAAATAAAAAAGACTATAGCTTCAATTCACTTAAATTTATTAACCATTCTAATAAAGAATGCTAAGGTTTTATTGAAATTGGCTAATATATAACGATGATTATTGAATACGTAATAAGCGTTACGGTATTAACAAATAAAACGTAACACTTTTGCCCATATCCTAGAGGGTTGGCAGAGATTACAGGTTTTCGCTGGACGCGATCCTTCCACACCTGTTTCGCTTCTTCAACATTTATACATCAACGCACACACGCTCGTCGGTTAAATAAATGTTGGATTTTCACTAAAATGCTTTCTTACTAATCTTTAGTTTTTATCAATCGTCATAAAAATAGTAATGTATGTATGATATACATCTTACATTCTAACTCTTCATTGCGATTTCACTCATGACCGAAGCGTGTTAGGTAATACTTAAAAGTATCAATTAAAAACTTAATTGCCCAGACGGTTGCTTTGTGCAATAGACTATTCATAGATTTCTAGATATTGACTAATTTCATCTCTTATAGTTGTTCCCCTTTTAAAGTAAATAATTCTGTGATATGCTCGTAGCTATAGATAGCATAATAGCAATTATTTTAATAACATATTGTTAAATGACTGCTCAGAATTAAAATTCGTAATTGGCATAAAGAATAGATCTAATAAATTAATGTTATCTTTAATGTAAATTTATTTCAACTAGTACATTTAATTTTTAATATGAGTATATAAAGTGAGATTACATATAAATATACAAATACAAAAATTACCATCTTTAAAAAGAATAATGTTTGTACATGATTATAATTTTGACCTGTGTAATTCGACATAAACAGTGTTTAGATACTTGCTCGTTGAAGAATTATGGATAAACTGCGAAAAAATATTTAAATTATTTAATTATTGTTTTATTTTATGATCGACAGAAACCTACGATTTTTTTATAATCACTACATCCTAGATACATCTAAATTACTTAATATATGACAATTACTGAATATCGATTAAAAATCCACTCACCAACTGCATGTCTGCAATGTTAGCGTTGTGTGTGACAGGTCGGAGGTGAGTTCTCGAATGATGATCGTTGTACCTTCCCTCTCCTATATATACGCATCGGAGTATGTTACAAAATTCATTCCACATTATAATGAAACTTCAACTTTTCGCGATAAATAAAATGAACTTTTGACATAATCTTTTTTGGACTTGAAATTATTAGATATTTCGGTGCAATTGTGTTTAGTAATTTTAGGCTTTAAAGGTTATAGCTAGACTTTTTAAATTATTTTTTTTTTAAATGAATAAAACTGTGGTGAAGATGTAACGAACTAACAAATGACTAAGTAGTGGAAACAAACATGTAACAAAGAATAATTAATGTAACTAATTGGAATTATAAGAATAAATCATTCAAGAACGGTATAGAGACTACAAAATTAAAGTCATCCTTATCGATTAGCCTCATCATAAATTCAACATTATTAATGATTTTATTGAATACTATAAGCATTTGAAGTTGCGAATGACCGCAAGTTTAAATAAATGAAGTTTCATCGGTTATTTCAGTTTCAATATTTTATGGCATATTTACGTGAGAACTGGGCCAACAGACTTCACATCGAATCTCAGTTGAATAAAATATTTATTTAAATGTTCATCTCAAATCACAAAACTATGAAAAATTAAACCATCGATTGTATAAAATCAAAACCTAAGAAGGCAATCGTAGAATGTAATATAATACATACATAAATAACTTGAAATGAGTATAAAAGCATACCAATATACTATTCGTTACATTCGTAAAAGCCAAATGACCAATTCCGGAAATGGACTATCATTCAACCATATTACTATAAATTTCACATACGATAAGAATCCAAATTGTATAAGACGACTGCATACAAAATATAATCTTAAAAGTCTATAAGTGTTTTAATAGTAATTTTATCGTTGACGTAAGAGTTAAGATAGTGCAGGAAATCTTGAAGTATTACCGACGATAAAGCAAAAGGAAAGCATGAAAAGAAATAAGCATACAAATTACTTTACTTAATCATATCCAGATTCTTTCATATATATACCTCTCATGTATTGTAATCTTACAGGGTAAACAAATATAGTAACAAAAATGGTATAAATTTAAATAACTTTAAAGTATAGACAACAGAATCAGTAACAATTATTTTTTAAATCCCTCTTTTTATCTTTGTATTCTGTTCTCGATCATTTTTATTTTATCAAGACATCATATTAGTATATTTGAGTGTTTTCTTCTAAATCTGGAGCACATCTTAGACAAGATTACTGTTCACGGCATAAATTTACCCTGGTACTACGTTCTAATTTTTTTTTTGGTAAATATGTGATTTATTTATTAATTAAATTGTCGAAGTTTTTTCAATAGTCTTCTCTACACATCCTAAACATCAAAAGATAACTTTTTTTACATCAAATGGTCTCGAGTTTGCATTCCACCCATGACACCGAGAATATCCATGGACGGTTGATTGTCAAAAGTGACACCATGTGGTCATCAGTCACAGACAGTGAAGGTCTAATGGTATCATTAACATTGTGAAAAACTCTGTATAATAACGTTTAGGAAGCAAATAGCTTGGAATAATGAGCCCAAATCTAACATAGAGCCCTTTCAGCAACTAAAGAAAAATAAAATGTCTGACAGGGACTGTCATTATTTGAAATATTTAGTTTCATATGCAAATAGCTCGATGTTTTAGTTTCATTTACTACATAAAAATTATAAACATATTAGTTACGGAATAACTAAAACGATTTTGACCTTCTATAGTTCAATGTACATACCATTATATGGCGGTAATTTTTTCGATTTAGGAGCATTATTTTCGAGGCTGGATTGCATGAGAGAATAAAATCTAAGACCTTCTTTTCTTATTTCTCAGTTCGTAACGGACAATCATTTAACTGTTCGGCTTGTGTGTTTACATATTTATGTTGCGCACCTTTAGGATTATAAAAGGTTATTAGAACGTATCTAGGTACAACATACTTATGTCACTGATCAATTATAAACTTCGTCAATTTATAATTGGACTAGGTATATTTTAAACTGTGAGCAAATTGTACACTGATAATGTACATATTTTTCTGTGCTAAATACCTTTCAAACCAAACGAATACGGAATACTGCTCGCATCTCTGGGCTGGAGCTCCACAATACCAGCTTCTTCTATTTGACCGCATACAACAAAGAGCAACTCGAATGGTCAACAACCGAGCTCTTACTGATCGGCTTGATCCTCTGGCATTGCGGAGAGACGACGCATCTCTTTGCATTTTTTACCGTCTATATTATGGGGAGTATTCCGAAGATCTGTTTGGAACAATCCCTGCCGCTGGGTTTCATTACCGCATAACACGACAGAGCTCCAGCTACCATCCGCACCACCTTGATGGTTGGCATTCCAAAACCGTGCGGTTTTCTCGGAACTTCCTGCCTCGCACAGCCGCGTTGTGGAATGATCTGTCCCAAGCGGTATTTCCAAACCGATACGACTTAGG
>DWLR01002177.1:0-16077 GCA_018246295.1 Papilio alexanor hazarajatica | reverse complement strand
ACACTTGAGAAGATGAAACTAAGCGATAAAGAAATTCTCATAAATACTGATAAATTATATTCGTTTTTGTCAAAATTACATACAAAAGGCAGTAAATGGCATGTAATAAGAATATCAGAGCCGAACAATGCGGCGAATATTTTATATTATTTTTACAAACGAGCACCGATTCGCCTAACATTAAGTGGTCATTGCCGCTTGTGAACATTACAACATCAGAGAAGCTGGAGGTGAGGTGCGTTGCGACCCTTTAACCAAGGAGTACGTTTACCCTTGAAGGACCTTAATTTAATTATGTATCCAACTTTCGAGCATTTCGTTTTTCAAATCGTTAAGTGACTATATACAGATTTATTGTCAATTTTAATTAAACGGACAAGGTCGCGAGACGTATTGTACCAAAAGTATCGCGTCACAATCTGTATTTGTTTTCTGATAGAAAAGTATTGCTGCTCTCTTCAAAACGATTCATTATTACATAATCTGTATACTTGTTTCAAACAAAAAAAAATCATTTAGTTGCCGAAGTGTTGTTTTTTTTTCATTATCTTAATTTGACAATATACTGAATGTCGTCGTCGTCTCAGCCTTCCGTCGTCCACTGCTGGACGTAAGCCTCTCCTATTGATTGCCACAATGATCGGTCCCCCGCCACCCTCATCCAGTGAAAAGATATTCTTTATAAACATTTTTTCTTTTATCAATGCGATAGGCGGAAAGTTGAAATGATGTTATTTTATGGAATGTAACTTTAAAAAGGAATATCTACCATAGGAAGTCCATATTTTCCGCCCGACCACATATCCAAAGTAATGATACAAATAGAAAATAATAATACAGTATATTAAATAAGAATATATTAAAATGATTGACGAACCATGCTGATGTAACCTAAAGCAGGTGTGTTTGGATTACAATCGGAAGGCATTATATTTGTATTAAAGGGATCCCCATACGGTCTTAAATTTTGTTGACCCAAACAAAAAGATGGCGCTATCCTGTAAATGAAATAACGAATCGTCAAAACTACGAACAAAAACTGTCAACGATCTAGCTTTTCCATATCAATCTACATATTGAATGGGATGCACAGATGAACAAAGGTAAACAATACAGCTTTGGTACAGCTGTTAGCATTATGTGGTTGAAGTGGCTTGTTCTCAATTGTTACGGGATCCTGGTTAATTATAACGCTTGGCGGATAGGTCTGGATTGGATGGGATATTTCCTTATGCTATGCTTTAAAATATACAATACTAAAAAGGCATAAATATTACTTACGGGTTCGAAATATTCCGTACAAACCAGGCTTGCGAAGATATGTTCCAGTTTACATTCATTGTGGGCGGAGTAAACGCGCACGGTGTCCACACATCGCGTTTTAATGTTGGAATGAAAAAATATTGAACACTACCGTTGGAATAAACAACGGATGTTACATCGCCCTCCCCTATAATTTCTGGATTTTGTACATTGTTCTGCACAGCTAAAACATAATAAGTATTCCGATACCTTTGCACAACTCAAATATTAATTAGTCGTTAATTAATAAATTATTATATAGTATAATTCGAAATGATTTCTTGTAATCATTATATACTCTAAATATTTGTGTAATTAATTTTGTTTCTTCAATTTTTACAAACAGCGGTGACAGCGACTAAGCGACAAGTAACTTTCACGATTTCATTACTGTTACCAAAGTATATCAAATACTATCTACATCTTGCGTTGCACTGTCCTACCGCGAGCCTTTGCGATAGATGGTTGAAGGGTTTGTAATACTTACATGTGAACTAAAAACTATACTGTAGTTACCGTACTGTGTTGGGTACAGTTGATTTTTATTATGTATAAAACATTAACGTAATAAAAAATAAACTTACGTGGCTGAAAAGGTAAACATGGAACGGTATTTTGAGGTCCTGTGCCGTAAAAAAAGTTACGCTGCATGGTTGGTGAGAAATACATAATTCTTAAGTTATTCGAGTAAACATACTGCGAACGGTGTCATTATTAACATATCATTTGTTATTTTGTTGTATATTTATTATTTTGATATAGTAAAGATGTCCATGGTTCTTATAAAAGTCATTTTGTGTCAATCTGATTTTGATTGTCAAAATGAAGTTTCGTTTGTCTTCTCCTTAAAGTTTTGACTACGTTCACTTTTTTTTTGTTTGTAAAAAGGTTTATTATTGGTTTAAATTTAATTTGTGTGACCTTAACCTTAGTCAACCCAAAATCATCTTATTGTAGAAGGATAGATAAAGACGGTTACATTTCGACCCAAACAAAAAATGAAATGGTTGTAGAACGAGGGAGTGGTATCGCCGTGATGGGACGTGGTGGTCAATGATAAGCCTGATCGTGGCTAAACATTCAAATATAAAACAAAATTAAGTTAAATCAAAAAAAAAATTAAACGTATTAAACATTAAAATATATTATTCATTATACTTGTATTGTAAAAATTGTAGTAAACATCAACAATATTTTTTATTACAACTAACATGTACTTTACAGTAAAATAATAAAGTAGATAACATGACAACATCAACTGAAGACTGCATTTCTGATATGGAAGTTAACAATATAGTCGGAGTTGGTTCTCTGCACGCTGATCGCGAAGGGGTCGGTGGGGTGGAAGGTAAACGCGACGAGACGGCGCGCGCTCGCCGGCACCGACTGCCCCGTCACCCCCGCGTATATTTTAAACTTGAGCAGCCCCGAATCTCTCGCGTAAAATCTGACAACAAACTTTATACATTACGAAAAGAAAAACTTTACATTCTCCAAAAATATATAAAAAATAAATCCACAAAAAAAACCACATCCTATTTTTACAACTAATAAAGTTTCATGAAACGTAGACAGCGGTTATTGATTAAAAAAAAAACACACACACGCATAATTCGTTTTTGTTATAGATGATGGCTGATTTTAGACGGAGTTCTATCTCTATGTTACAAATATCAATTCATCAAATTATTGAATTTGATGAATTTCTATTTGTAATGAATTGTCACTAAGATACTTAAAGAGTTCAGTCTAACATACAGCGTAAGTAATACGAAACTACACATCCCTATCGGAATGAGAAGATAGTGTTTGGATAAAAAAGTATTGTATTAGTACTCAAGTTATTTATCTAATCAATACGTACCTGATAGGATACTCTCCATAGGCTTTAGGTCTTTCCATTACAGAAACCCATTTGTCATCGTAACTAAACAGTCCTAAATCTAAATAAGGCGATCCACTGTATGACTGGGCGCTTATTGGTAACTGGGCTAGGATTCGCTTCGTCGCTTCCGTCCGTCCGCCGTATATAGCTCGCACGATTGTTTGCTTGAATCTTTGTTGAGTCAGCCGCGCATATAGATTGTTAGAAGGTGAACAAGTGAACTGTGAGTCGGCACATAATCTGGCATTTCTAAAGCAATCACAGTAGTTTTCGAATAATTGCAACAGTGCCTCCGAGGTGTTCTCATATACGGCCAAAATTTTACTTCCACTTATATTGTATATAACAAAAAAGGAGGATTGGCTGTTAGGCTCTGCCACCTTCAAAGTCACAACCTCCTCACTTGCATATTTAATGAATAAATGATCTTCATCTAGGAGCTGCATCTTCCACATCCTCAGACTTTTGAACATGTCGAAATACTTATAAAACTTTCTCAGTTCAAAAGGATCATTTGTACTGTCACTTATACTCTTCGCTCGTTTGAAAAGAAACACAAGCAGTCTATGTTTTAAGCTGTTTATTGTCTCTTCATGAAATGGTCTTTCATTCGTCTGAGGCGTAAACACAGAATTTACAATAAATGGATCATCATCGAAACAGAATCTTCCTATTTTTCTTATTTCTATTAACATTCCATCGACAATTTGAAACAAATGAATTGTTTGATGCTGTACAGAGAGGACTGCTAACACTTCTTTGTATAGGTAAATACCCTGATTGTGTGATAAATAGATTTTGTCAATTCTAAAATGCTTGGTATCACATAGTTTACCTTGATGGAGGTCTACCAAGTGAAGAGAATAGTCTTCCAGTGCAGATCTGAAAATCATTCAAATGGATACATTACATACATATTTTCTTTGTAGTGATCGCATCGCATAATAAAATTATAGAATCAGTTAGGCTAAAACACTGGTCTTAATCCTAAAAAAATAGGATAAAATCACAATACCAATTGAAGGATCTTGCTTTTTTAATATTACATTACATTAGTTCTGCATATCTACCTAGAAGTCACATCAGGTCATAATTATTTAAGAAATGTATTGCTTGTTATACAATCAAGTATATATTTATAAATAATATGCACAATAAGCATATTTTCAGTTATTCAATAAATCTAAATAAAATTAATCATTAAAAAAAATTACCGAATTGTTGGTGTAACCGCTTCATTATTACTGTGTATATGGTAAAAGTGAGGCCTTAGGTCATCAGGTATATGTGCCGCGGAGCCCACTATCACATACCGACCGTCCTCAGTGAACAGACTGCACTCACGGTTCAACTGTTGCTCTATGAACGGAAGCTGTCCAGGGTTACGTTCAGATCTTGAGACCAGGCGTTGTTGGCACACATTAACTGTGAATTTTGGCTGAAATTTATTTTATATTATATGACTTGCGCATAGCGCATGCATGTATTTAAGTTAGGATGGTTGGTTACAAGTCAAACCTGTATGATGACAATCGTATGCATAGCATTGCTCGTCAAGTCATTTTGAACTTTCTACCTTCAGTGTTATAAACTTACCTTAAAAAACCTATAAAATATGTGAGTTCGTATTCTATGATGAACATCTGCATCCGCATTCAATAAATCCGCAGGGTATCCCGCCACAAGGTCCCCAGCTGCTGATGCTCCTCTGTATTCATATATCTGAAAATACCCTTATTTACATTAAGTAATAACATTTAACACAAATCATAGGAGTATAATTTAAGAAAATTTAATTATTACATTATTTATTGAGCACTGCATACTAAATTCAGAGAAACAGTAGTCAAATTAATTTTTTAAGGGAAATTCTACAAGCCACATAATAAGAAATCACAAGTTTTGTCACACAATGTTTGCAAGAACTTATACCATTTTTATTCTGAGAAAGTTGATGAATCTATTATCCAAAAATGGCATAGCATCACATTTTTGATCATTGATATTTAGTTGCACTGTATATCATTACATTGGAAGTTATGATGCAGTATTGCTCACGATGGAGATTGTAAGCTACACATCATAAAACAGTAATGGAGGCAGCAACAATAACATCTGTTTCGGAATAAGCCCACTCTGCAACTCATTAGCTTGTTACACTTATCAGGGCCCTTGCCCGTTCGTTTACTACCTTCTACCATAAAAAAAAGACTATTTAATGCATTACATGTGAAAAAACATACTTTTAATTTTTCTGCCAGTTGGATACATCTAATATTAAATTAATTGCTTTTACATACGGCCTTGTGATGTCTAAGATTTTAAGCTGTAATTTTAATGTTACCTACTGTAAAGAGCAAAGTGACAGGACATTATAGATTTTCATGACACGAGATACATTAATAATGAAAATATTCTACTTCTCTCTTATTCACAATTTATTTCATGAGTGAGCCCCTAAATTACAGATACCATTGGTAGATAAATTACCGAACAAAAAGTTAACATGATACAGACATGTTATGAGGAGGGAAGAAGGTTTTAGATATGAATGTGGAGGAATAGATGGCAGGGGTAGGCCTATGAAATGATGGATCACTTGAAGGATGACAAGATAAAGAAGGGAGTGACTTCTTAAATTAAGTTTATTTATTTATAAATTAACTTATTTTGCAAGAGCAAAATCAGTTGTGCCCATCCCACATATAGTGGGAACTGATTATAGAATATTATGGAATAGGGCAGGGATGATGATCATGACTAAAATGTTATTGTTGTTAATTACCTCCAGAGAAGTTTGATCAGCTGAAAAAGCTATAAAATGCTTTCCATCTGGACTAAATTTTCGTAAGAAACAAGGAGGTTTCTCTACATTCACTATTGTTAAGTTAGGAAATACGTTTTGATAGAACTCCCTGACAACATGGAAGTGTGATCCAGGTTTTCTGGAGCCATAAATTTCTCTGTCCATAAGTCTTATTACTATATTTTGAGGTTTAATTTTCCTTGGTACGATTCTTTCGGTACAAAAAAACTCTTCTTCGTTCAGCGCTCCTGGTGGAGCATCTTCGTAATATACAGTTGCCATGTTACTACTTAGTAAATGGATTAACTGAACTGGTGCAATTAATAGAAAAAATTTAATTTTGCAACCAAGTTAAGACTCAATTCATGTTATCATTATTCCATATTATTAGACTTTTTTTTAAAGTAGTTATGAACTAAGTTGTGTATTTCTTTGTCATAAATAACAAGGTAATTATAAAACAATAACGCTAAAACTAAAGACTATCTTTTGAACCAAATGCGATGTAAACAGTAAACGCATAATATATGACGTATGATGTATGTAAATTGTAAAATATTTCGACTGTCAACTATCAACTGTCATTTCTGCCTTTATCCGTCAAGAGGTAGGGATGTCAAAAATAATAAATTTTTATTTAAATAATCGATTTTCAATCGAATCATTTAAATCGCATTTAAATCGATTTATATAAATAGCGCTATCTATGCGACGAATTAAGAAAACATGAATTAAGTTTCAATTTTATAAACAGCGCCATCTATGCGATGGACGAAAAGCCTTGGCATATAACCCGTCAATGGTCAAAAATACCGAATTGGACATATCCGTTGCGGCACCGCTTTTAGATCTTATGGAAGATCCTGTCAATGTCTGGAATAGCTCTGAAGGGACTATTCCTAAGCTAACTGAATTGACTCAAAAGCATCTCCGAAATATTATTTTCCAAAGCGTGAAATATGGTCAGGAAAACACGAAACTGTATTTTAGGAAAGAGATTACGAAAATTATTCTTTTTATACTGCTTACATGAAAATTTATGGTAATAATTATTCTAATCAAATGTAAAATTTTTGAACATCGGTAATGTGAAAATCGTTGTCGTTTAGCTTTTTCACTTACCGTTTCATTTTATTTTAATATTACTCTTATGAGAAACGAGACTGAAAATTAGTGCCAATAACTATTTTTCGTCTTTTAATTGTTCAAACTTAAAAAATACGTACGTACGTATTCATTTAATTTTTTTAATTGTCGATTTAAATATTTTTATTTTAATATTGGTTACATGTAAAATAGGACTGGACATTTGTGACAGTATTTAATTTTTATTTTTTATTATTGTTTAAACTCAAGCACTGTTTGGATTAGTTTTATATTTTAGCTTTTGAGACCACAACGAGACCTTAACGTTTAATATTAGTACTGAAAATTTGTATCAGTACTGATATTTGTTTTCCTTATTCCTTACCTTGAAAGTCTAAAGGAACCTTTGCTTTGATTTTTAGTTTGGAATTGGTATTTTTTATTCATATTATTTTATTTGGTTTCCAATATGATAAATTATTAATATGCGTCACTTAGGTTTGTTATTGGAATATGAAAAGAATGTAGATTTTCAAATAATAGAAAAAAACGATTTTTTTCGCAGAAATTGATTATAAATTTTAATTAAAATCGTTTTTTGACAAATCGATTAACGTTGAATGAATAAAATCGAATTCCATTCTTACATAATCGATTCTTTTTCAGTAATCACATCCCTATCAAGAGGAGTATGACAAACAGTATTGTCAAATTTTTCGCGAAAAATCGCGAAAGAAATCCCGCAAACGCGGAGCCTCAGTCGTAATGTTGCTATTATAAAAAATTTTGGATTCCCTAAAATTTAATCGTTTAGGGTAGGTTTAAAGCACAACAGGTTTTTACAAAAAAATCAAAAATATTTTATAAAAAAAAAATATCAACGTTAGAATTTATTCTAGACATACCACAATTTTTTTCGAATCATTTAAATGAATATCACTATCCTACTCAGATTGATTAATTTTAATAAAGACGGTCGTTTTTTACATTTACCTAAAACAGTTTATATAAAAATGGCTATGATAGACAGCGTATGTATATGATACTCAGTGCATAAATTAACACTACCGTAACTCAAAGGACTAGGCAGAGAACTTAATTTAATATTTTATTTATAAATAAAGTACACATTATCAAAAAATATATGGAAAGATATTTTTACTGTCCCATTTTAAATTCCATGCCGTTTATTAGGAATATTATTTGTAATTAAAATGTAAAATGCCTTGATACAAAAATAATTACTTTATCTAAATGTTTAAATTTTCAAGTAAAGCTTTAATATTTTTAGCCTGTTGTTAAGATTTTTTCGATAGTGGTCAACAGTTAAAAATAAAAAAGAAACACACATTCTCTTTGTACACATTGCTTTTAGAATTGGTGGTACAAAATTATGTTAGTTGTTTATGACAAAAGTCAAACAAAATCTAAACTGTAACTGTAATCTATTCATAATACGTTCTACATGCAAATTCATTATTTTGGCGTTAAGTAATTTTGTATGTTTTTGGTTAAAGTTTCTATAAGGTATTTTTATATAAATTAAATTTGTACATTATGAATTCATGCACAAATTAATTTACACTAATTAGTAATATACAACAAATGGAGGTCAGTTTAATATCACATAAGCTTATTTTAATTTTTTTTTTCTTACTTATCTATTTTATACTTTTAATAGTTGGAATTCAATCAAACATACGGTGAAGATCAATGCTTAGTTCTTAATCATAAACCGGCACATTTCAATGCAAACAAACATAAAAATGAAGGTAAGCAATTTTGAACTGTACTTTGACCGCCGTGACGGTTATGTACGGTTATGTATATATCTAAATATTCGAGCTAAAAGTGAGTTTACTTCTTACTCCATTTTCTTTGTCTTGCAATGTAGTAATGAATGGATGCAAAGATGTAATTAAATATAAGCCATACGACTTTTTTTATTATAATATTTCTAACGAATTATACGTTTTGTACACAGTGCCATAGCTTGAAATAATGATAACGAACTGGCACTGTTGACAAAAACGCTGTAGATGCCAAAAGAGAAAAGAAGGCAAAAAGGTTGTGGATGCTGTAGAATTAAATAATAAAGCTTTTTTTACGTAAACACAAAGTGGCAGTATGTACACCACTCCATTCTTATTTCGCTAAACAATAAACAAATATTGTACTGTTACTGTTTTTACAAAATGCATACAAATGAAACATTTCGAACATATCATAGTATAGCGCCATCTAATGACATGAGATATCAGTAAGTCATCGTTAATATCACTCCAACAATAGACAGGCATATGTTAGACCCTCAATACCAGCTTCTTCCATTTGATCGCAAACAACGGAGAGCGACTCGAATCGTCAACGACCGAGCTGTTACCGATCGGCTTGACCCTTTGGCCTTGCGAAGGGACGTCAATTCCCTTTGCATATTTTACCGTATTTACCATGGGGAGTGTTCCGAAGAATTGTTTGGAAGAATTCCTACCGCTGAGTTTCGTCATATTACGACTCGACATAGCGCCAAATACCACTCACATCACCTTGATGGTTGGTTTTCCACAACCGTACGGTTCTCGCGAAACTTCTTGCCACGCACAGCCGCGTTGTGGAATGATCTGTCTTCAGCGACAAATCTCTATTTCCAAACCAATTCGACTTAGGATTTTTCAAGAAGAGAGCGTATCTTTTCCTTAAAGACCGGCAACGCATTCGCGGTTCCTCTGGTGTTGCGAATGTTCATGGGCGTCGGTGATCGCTTGTTATTGGGCGACCCGTTGCTTGTTTGCCCCCCCCCCCTCTCATATAAAAAAATATATGTCGAAAGATGGCGTACATAAATTATTAGATAATATTATATTTTTAGTACAAATTCGCATTTTTACAGATGAGAGTTATATAGATTAATTTAAAAATAAAAACCGTTACAAAATATTATATTCCCTAGCCCACAATAATAATCCCGAGAATAACGAAAAAAATACAGTTTCTCTGGTTTTCCTAACGTTTTAATAACAATTTGATCTTCCAACATGTTTTATTCATTAAATCTACATTTATTTGTAGTGTAAGCGATTCTTATAAATTAATTGATAAATTCCCTTTGACATAGAAAGCAAACTCACAATGGAGCAACACGTCAAAGAAGATATGAATGAAATGGCAATATTAATGCGAAATTATGATAACAAATTGTATGGCGAAGACGAAACGTCCCAGCCCACTTCCTGCACCGCTCCGGTTATACCTCCAGAAACAACAAAAAAGAAAAAAAGACGAAAAAGGTTGGCCAAGGCCGTTAAATTTGCCAATAACTTACTTGTTTCTATGCTCTATGTAGCATCAGTAGTGATGTTTTTTATTTTATTAGCAAGGCATTTACGAATCTTATTTCACATTCTGACGATTAAAAGAATTCAGTTAGAGATCGATTTACCACATTAGCTAGTATTTTTTTTTGTCAAATACCCAGACCGACCGCAGTAAATATGTCTGCTACAACTCATACGGAGAACGACTTCACTCCTATGCCCGTTTTGTATGTATGTCCACGCGGTGGGAGTATTTGGATTCGTCTGTCTTTATGTGATCGTGACGTCACATTACCTAAAGACTGCTAAATAAAAGCTCAACATCATACTAATTTTAATGGTATTATATTATAGGAATAAGTTTATGGAATTGCCATAACAGTAGTCATCGTCGCTTTATCCCGCGATCGTCCACTGCTGGACGTAGGAATCCCCATTGATCGTCAAAAAAATCGTTCCCCTGCCGCCCCCTCATTCATTGCAATCCCGCAGTCTTGACTAGATCATCGGTCCATCTTGTGAGGTCTACCTACGCTGCGTCAATTTGTACATGGGACAACATTAGAATATTCGGTACATTACTATAATCTAAAAAGAAAACAAGAGCTACCTGCTATAAAATATTTCACGTTAACACATATCGTGATTTTGTTCAATTCTTTCTTTAAAAAAATATTCATACACATATAATTATATAGCAGTTCTCTAAGTACACAGAGCTTAAAATTTATAAAATGATTCATAGATCTCAAATAACAGTTTGTCTGACGAACTGTCGCTATGAGTCAATCCGAAAAGTAGCCAGCGCGTTTGGCATGCGCGAGGTGTCGGAGGACGAGACGTGGAACTTCTACTGGACCGACATGAGCGTTTCGGTGGAGAGGGCCAAGGAGATGAAGCGGTTCCAACGTATAAACCATTTCCCTGGAATGTTAGAGATTTGCAGGTATTCTGGAATATAATTAATTGACTCAATGTTCAACATTTGTTTCAATTTAATTATGGATCTTTCATTAAATAGATTTTTGATATAAAAAAAACTAAAGGAATTAATTGCAAGTATTATATTAATGAAAGCATTCTCGGTCAACCGTATGTTTGGGACGATAGACTCACCCCTATCACTTGGTTTCAAAATGAAGTACAAACAATTTGTAATAGTCAAATATGGTTTTCAGGAAAGATTTACTGGCGAGAAACTTGAATAGAATGCAAAAAATATACCCAAAGGAATATAATTTCTTTCCCAAAACATGGTGCCTGCCGGCAGAGTAAGATACATTGTTAACTTTGTCAACTTTATCACTATGATAAAATTAATAGAGTTATGATTAAAATGCTTTTAAAAATTTTAATTTTCAGTTTTGGCGACGCTCTAAACTACTCAAAAACGCACAAAAATAAAACGTTTATAATTAAACCGGAATGCGGTAGTCAGGGCCGTGGCATTTACTTGACAAAATCACTAAAGGATGTTAAGCCCACTGACAAATTGATTGCTCAGGTTTCACATTTATAAAGAGTATTTGTAGTATAACGACAAATAGTAATTGTTTACTGCTGTAGATATTTTTAAAACACAATAATTGTATTGATGTTTCTAATTAAAAAATAGGCAGACTTTAAAAAAAAATAATTACTATATTTCAGTTCGTATTTTTACTTTTTGCTTTAAACGACGCTTTAATGCGATTTGAATAGAGTTCCCAATATTGGAAAGTATCGTACTCGTTTGAAATAAATTATATAAAACTGTTCGCAGACTCAAAGAATCTTCGTAATTAATATTTTACAATTGGTCGTCTTACAAATTTTCTCATGGAGATGATAAAACCATTCGAAAATTCCAGGTATATTTGTCTAAGCCTTACCTTGTTGATGGCTACAAATTTGATATCAGGGTATACACGCTTATAACGTCTTGTGATCCCCTCAGAATATTTGTCTACAATGAAGGTCTTGTAAGGTAAGATAAGACGCCTATCTATACAGAATCTACCTACATCTAGTGTGCCGTACAAACGGGTTCGGGGGCCCGCGGCACAGGATCCCTGATTCTACGTGTCACATGTGACTAATATATCAGAATAAGTTATAATTACTTATCACTTGTCGCCCCGTTCACCGTTTGCAGGTTCCTTAGCACTCTGTCAAGTCTCAGTCAAGTCAGTAAGTAATGGTTAAGTCCGCTGCGCACGAGTGATGCTTCCCTGATGCACCCTTGTTAATTAAAACCTGTTCTCGCGTTAAATTTGTGCAATAAAATTTTAAATTCTATGACGTCTTCGATACTAATAAGCGACCCGGTACGCAACTATTAGGCGACGTCCAATAGTGACCGACCCGTACCGTTTCTTGCACACAACTCGCCGCCCGACCGGCGAGGGTGTTATCCAAATACCCACCTGTGCAAGGAGAGAAAAAGAAAAAAGGTTCAATTTACCTACCTTTTCCGTAAAAATATTCCTATCCGCGAAATACAAAATTATTAGACGAAAATGATTAAATGATCTATACCGAACAGTCCCCCGCCCCAGCCAGGCGATAACTGGCTGAGTCCCAAAAATCAATCAATCAATTAAAGGGGTCAGAACCTCCAAGTCATAAGGATACACATTACGTCGTTAAAGCGGGCAGGCCATCACACAATTGTAATTAACAACAATGCTTTTAAGTTTTGATGACAAATAAATTGAAATAGCTAATATTTTAGATTCGCTACGAGCAGATATGCTGATCCCAATGCGAATAACACGACAAATGTATTTATGCACTTGACAAATTACGCTTTGAACAAACACAGCCGCACATACGTGTACGATTCGGAGGCAGGCAGTAAACGGTGAGTTAGATATTATTCTAAAACAGACGCTGTCTAGATTGGTATCACTGTGATTTATATTTCATGTAGTTGCCTATATTTTTGTGTTGTCATTTATTATTTTTTCCCGCGCAAGTATTTACGTCTATGAATTTTGTTGACGTTGATATTTGGAATACCTGTATAAATTCAAGTTAACTACTCTAAGTCTTTAATTCTCGTCTTCTATACGCTAAGTCTTTAATACTCTAAGTCTTCAATTATAACGTACTTTGGATTTTAATATATTGTTATGCTTCGCAATTAAATTTAGTTTAATAATTGCATTGTAAAGAAAGGCCATATAAGGAGTATTCGTACCCAGTGTATATGCGTAGATGTATGGATGTAGAAGAATCAAGAGAAGTGTGCCATGATTGCGTCAAATTAATCTCTGCCTATCCCTCTGGGTAATGGGCGTGAGTGTTATGTTAAATTAGCATGTATAAATAAACTAATTCTTAACAAAATTTCTTCTTCCTGACGTCAGCAAGATATCGACGTTGAACAAAATTCTGTTGTCGCAAGGAGTGGACCTGAGCCGGCTGTGGTACTCCATAGACCAGGTTATCGTGAAGACTATCATCGCCGCGTGGCCGATACTCAAGCACAGCTACCACGCCTGCTTTCCTTCGCATGATACGGTTCTTTTAATAATAAACAAAATGTCTAAGTAATCAATGGTCCAATGGAAGAGTGGCAAAATTTAGTATGGGCCTAAAGTTCAGTATGAGAATTATAAAAAATTAAAACGAAAAAATTTTGAAATTACTGGGGCTAGGAAAATAACATTTTTTGTTTTAAGTATGATCCCTTCCATTACCCATTGCGGGATATTCCAAGGTGTAATAATTGCGGGACAAAATATGTAGATATAGTAGATAGCATATTTTATAGCTAGTCACAAAATAACGTAGAATGAACAAAAAGAAACATACTGTTTACACTTCAATATTATTCAGGTTCACGCTTGCTTCGAGATTCTCGGATTCGACATACTTTTGGACCAAAAGCTTCATCCATATATATTAGAGGTACGTAAATTATTTAAGACATACATACTCAGGACCAAATAATTATTTCACATCAATGATAATTCAAGTTATTACTTACTACGGTACTCTGAAAACTTGAGTGTACATTCACACGACGATTGGCACATTTCAAGCAACAAACCAAAACAAATTATTGATTGCATTAGCTGTAAAAACATACAAAGATAGACTCCGAGCGAGAGCCACTAACTTCTGCCATATAATATATTTTATAAACTTCGTTGCCCGTGTGCCTATATATTATTAAAAAAATGTCGTCCTTTGTTTTCCAGGTAAATCACTCGCCGAGCTTTCACACCGACACACAGTTGGACCGCGAGGTTAAAGAAAGCCTTCTCACCGACACTTTCACGATTCTTAACATCTGGCAATGCGACAAGAAACGAGTCCTCGAGGAGGACCGGAAAAGAATACGAGACAGGCTGTTACAGACCAACAAGTAATCATTAATACAAAAAAGAATTCAATATATGTTTTATTTTAAATGTGCTAAAGTCCGCAAAAACAACATCTGTTTAACCAATGGCCCGCTCGACCGGTGCAATACCACGACCTCACAGAAGACAGGCGCGAAGTAGAAGTATTCTGCGTTTCGTCTGATGAGTGAGGCCTAATTTTAGTCCTCCCTAATTTTAGGCCCTTTGTCGATTATAGGCAGGCAACGCATCTGCAATTCGCAAAGGCTTACTGCAGGCACCTATGGGTATCGGTTTTTTGTAAAAAAATTAAGTATTTCTTCTCATATATAAAATGCGATCTCCACTATTGACTTTTGTATATATTTTATATATATTTTTTATATATTGTATATGTTGTTTTATAATGGTATTTATTAAATTTAAGAAAAAGGCGCATTTGTGTTTCTGTTAAAAATAACGAAACAACATAAAACGACCTTATCCAAATTTTCAATTGTAATAATTTTATAAAACAATTTTAGATCTTATAAGAAGAATCTGCCATGTCAAATGATCGAAATTGAACATAAAAAAAATAAATTAAAAATGGAATTAAAATCATTAAAAAAAATGAAAAAATAGATCTTATATCTGTTTTCTTTACACATTTAATATCCCTCACTTGCTTTTTTTGCCTTCTTTTGTTATAAAAAAAAAATCGAAAAAATGTACATCGGTCAGTTAAATTGTAAAATCGATTAATTGCATTTTCTATTTAACAGGTTTACTAAGCTGTTAAGTGAAACAACTATAAATAAATTCAAGACCATGTATATATACTAAAATAATAATTGTCACTTGTGTAGGTTTGCAGAAAGTCCTGGCAACGAGGACAAAGAGCCCGAGAAAACCCCTTGGCAAACCCAGATACAGTGGGAGGAGACACATTTGGGTAATTTTAGGTATAAGTAATTTGATTTTGAACCCTTAAAGTTGATTCCTCGGTTAAGCTTTCAGATGAACGTTATTTTAATTCAGGATCCATTTACCAGAAGGGCGACATTTTATACTTTTAAATATAACGAATCATTGACAATTTGACGTGTCAAAGAATCGTTTATGATTCGACATTTCTGGGCAGGTTACAAACTGTCGAACTCAAACCCTACGACTCGTAGGAGCCGAGTAAAAAGAATGTTTAAATTACTAAATACTTGTCAGGTCATCCTGCATTTGTTAAAATAAAAAAGGCACTTCCATTGTGCAGCGGGTGGTGGGAACAATTAACATGTATATATACGAGGTGTGTTCAAAAAATAACGAGAATTTTCGTTTTATGAAAAAAATATTTATTTATTCATCAATATCTAT
>DWLR01002176.1:0-16081 GCA_018246295.1 Papilio alexanor hazarajatica | reverse complement strand
TTGCGTCCGAGTGGCGCGTGCGGATGAGCTGGGGGCGGGGCGGCGAGGGGTCCGCCTCTATCAAAATGGCGGTCGAATGCCCGCCAATTTTTGAATTTGAATTTAGAATCCCGACAAACAATTCCTGAAATAAAGCTATACAAAAACTTTAGCGTATCCAAACTGTACTTTGGAACTACCGTTTTTTAATATCTTAGCATGTTAAAATCATTATGAACCTTGTAAAGCAACATTCCAATATTAATGACATTTTATAAAATATTCCGTATTTTAAATTTATGTCGTAACATGATATTACAATAAATTATACTTAACAACAAAAGCACCGCTGACTGCACATGACCATCTATAAACAAATCGTTATTACGATTTGAGGATCCATTTAAAACCTATAAATTATACATCACAAACGAAAACCAACTAAACTCAAAACTAACAAAGCTCAAAATCAATCGTCGAGAACTAAACACCTCGGTACTCATAAACTATTTTCAGTATCAGAGAAATGAAGAGTTGCTGCGACCGTCCCTTTCGTGGTAATAACAAATCGTTCGAGTTGGAAAGAGTGGGGTGATATTTACAGCGTGTTTATATCGATACAGCGGTGTTGATTTAACCATTGCTTTAGTTTATTGCAGTCAATAAAATTGAACGTTATGAGGCAAGGTCGCAGAGCACCGCCACTGATTTATGTCTTCATCTTCACATACTAAAAACATTAAGGTTGTAATTTTTTGTTCAATGAACCTTTTGTATCTCCATATTTGGATTAAAATAAATACAATTGGTGGAACTAAATATACCAATAAATTATAATATAATATATTATGACATAGTGGAGAATGTTAAACGATTAATATAATACAGTTATCAATTTTTGTGAGTCTTGATTACTTTTGATTACTACATTTGCACACAATATAATATCTAAACAGATTAGAAAAATTATACATAAAAATACAAAATCCTTTGTATGGTCTAATTTAATAATTTAGCATAGGATTTGAATGTCATTTTAAAATTTTAACTCTAATTTACTATGCATATGTTAATAGATACATTTAAAACGTAATTTTATTGTGACGTTTAGCATTAGGATGTCTATCGAAAAACTTGCGACAAAATTTATATTTTACATTTTTAGCTTGTATCTAATCTAACGTATTACAATTAAACGAGAAAAGAATAAATTTAAAGTAAATGTTTATAAGATCACATATATAAATATTTCTTCTTCGTCGAAATGTTCGTGCATTATACGCCATACAAAACAGCGTTATCATTTTGTCGCGACCGTGAACTCAATTTGCGGCGAGTGCAACGTTCTCCACATTGAAGACGAGGGCCATAAATAACACTTGTGTCATTGCGGCCCGCGATGACTGACTGACCAATTTACACTGACCTTTGATCCATTATTCGAGGACGTGATATGTGTTCTATCAAACTATAAGTGTTGTATGTTTAATAAATAGAAAAAAAATCATAAGGAAAGAATTGTCAGCTAACGGATTATGATGTTTTAAACATGAATGTGGAGAGATATGTCGGTAGGTCTAAAAAGAGATGGATGGATTGCGAAAGTGTTGTGCCGACACCATATAGATTGAAACAAGTCATGGAGATGATGAATCAGATAACGGATGTCATAAAATTGCACATAGGTGTAGGTAGAAGAAAAAAATCGCTGCTTTGATGTTATAATTCTTTTTTTTTCAACAACGGTACTTCAGGTCAAACAGATTATAATGACGCCGAGTTGTTTTACACCGTAAAAAAAGAATACATAAGTAACGACTTCCGCAGCGCCTATTGCATTACTGAAACGTCCAGCAGACAAATAAGCGGCCATTTAAAACCCTGCAAACCATAATTACAACAATTTCAAACTTGTCAAAATCGCATTAGTTCACCTTACGTGGAGAATAATGTTTCGCCTTCAGCGCTCATTGGACGAGAGGGATTATTAAAAAGTCATTAGCGTCGACCACACCTAGGCGTATAAATAACGCCGGGTTCGTGTTTTGAAACAAAAAAAAGCAATTTCCAGATTTGTGAGGGTCGGGCAGGGGCGGGAACGGGGGTTCAATCAACCGTGACTGATACGGAAGGAACTGTGCCCATATCACGCGAAATCATTATTTAGTCGTTAGGGATACGTATTGTAATGGAAAATCCGACTTCACGGCGCGCGTAGATAGCAAGATTATTAGCGATAGTGTAACCTTAATGTTTAGTTGTGAAAGGGAATGCATCAATTGACTTTTCTGACTTCGTGGAAACCCTATTTTTAAAGAAAAATATACATAGATATCATAGTATTACATTTGTAAAAGGACTTATGTCTTTACAATGTTGAGACGAGTGTATACTATTATTTCTAATTACTTACATTAAGTTTACAATTTCTACAACAAATTATTTTCTACGAGCCAAGACATTATCAGATGTTAATTTGTATACAATTACTAGTCTTGTTTTTAAATTTTACAATTTAAAAATAAAAGCTTAAATTGTTTCTACCAAGCGTAAACAAATAGCTTCAATTAATATTAACTTATGCCACAATCATCCTTATTAGATATGAATTTACTGCATGTTATATAGTTTTGAGTTCTTACTAGCTTTGGAAAAGTTCTTAATAAGTAAGGGAAAGGTTTGTTCCTATTACACCTTGTTACTTCGTCCTATATATCTATAAATCCAATAGACTGCTTACATTAAATATTAAAGTTTACCATCTTTTCCATTGTGTTAATTCGTTTAGAGGCTGTGGTAACTCGTTCGAATTTAAAATAGTCAAATATTTGAGCTTGGAGTATTGTGAGACATGAGTATCTAGAACCTTAGAGAATTCATAATTATATTATTAAAATAAACATATTTTAATAATATGTAGCACTTTTACCCAAGCAGTTACTATATATTTTGAATACATGTACTATAGCAGATTATTAAGTAATTTACAAATTAACAAATCTTGATGATATTTTAAATTAATTGATAAAATATTAAATTTAAAATGATTTTGGTTTCAGTCAAATGGGCGTTGAATAAAAATGTCCAATACAATCTTTATGCTTTATTAATTTCATGTATTTATATATTTATGACAATATCGTCTTGCCTAATCTTATCAAGTTACTAATTATAGTTATATTTCATAAATTTTGAATTGATAGGACATAATGGTAAATAAAACAATTCAAAATGGTTACCTCATAACTTCTACGGGCCTAAGTCCGATTTTTTTTTTAGAAATTTTCAGGACAGATGTCACTTTACTTATAAATTAAAACTTAACAGTAAAGTTTGCAATTAATTTAATTACATATTATTTAAAACTTTACAAATCAAGTTTAAATTAGAAAACACCCATCTGGCGAGGGATACCATGATATTTCTTAAACATTTTTAACATTGCACTGCAATTTATTAAGTATGATTTTTTTATTTAAGAATACAGAAAATTAATTTAAAAAAAAACTTATTTAGTATATATTATATTTTTACAATTATTTAGATTAGAAAACAAATATGTGAGGGTTTGAGCAAATTTTTCCATAAACTAAGAAATGACATCCCAGCCAGACAGCGAGTGAACTATTCACGAACACATTAAACAAACGAACCGACCTAAAATAAACGAATAAATAAATATAGTGTAAATATCGACAATATACAGTTATTACAATTTACACTTACATAACGAGCACAGCACAAATAAGATGTTGTAGAAGACGACGGGCTCACAGACTAACTCGAAACATTCACTAGGTACATTACTATGTGTGAAAAAGGAAATAAGAAAACAATTTACAATAACTATTTTACATTGCTGCTAAATAATTATAATGGGAAATCCCAACTCATTGCGAAATCTCAATGGAAGTTCCCGCTCTCTTATTACATAAAACTATCGAGTTACATGTAAATATTTAAAGTTCGATATTCCTTTTACGTATATACGTTACATAAGGTAATGATTTTATAAAAATACCTCTTGTTGTGTCCACGAGGGACGCGTGACATGCGTGGCCTATGCGCTAACTGCGTGTCAAAGGCTTGCTCCGAGCGCTTGTCAATCGGCGATATATTTCCTAGCTTTGGTATACTGTGCACTCATCTCCTCTACCATATCCCGATAATCAAGAAAAGTGTCAAGAAATATTACGAAATTGAAGGTAACTCTTTATCTCCTCCTCCATCACAATTGAACCCTACAACAAATTCAGAGTCGAATAATTTTGCTCAATCTTAGCTCCATCAAATGGCACGACGTATTTGTTCGTGTAAAAGAATTTAATAAAGATTATATCAAGACATTCAATTTTTAATTTACAATCGTAACATTAGATTTCGCATTAGTTTAAATATCAGTATTAATTACGTATAATGTTGTCTTCGAAAAATCGTATACATTGCACTTGTACGAACTGGCCTTCCTCCTACCGAGTATAAAGTTTATAGGAAATCCTGCTGCAAATACAAACATCGAACACACGTTCCCGAATTAATTTAAATAAAAATAACAAAGAAACGATTGATTCCCTTTTGAGAAAAAAAATAATCTCAATTATATTATTCACACTAAAACAATTGTACAGAATCATAAAATCTAAACAATATCGTGTTTTATATGTACAAAATAGCATTCTGATAGCTTAATTAGAAATAAAACTTCAAATATATTAAATAATAACAATATCAATTCTAATTGCCTTCTTATCAATGGTTAATTATAAGAGGTCCTTATGGTTTTGTGATTTAGTAAAAAAAATGTTTGCCGACAAAGTGCTCTACACTACGTACCAAGCATATTATTATTAATAATGTAATCATTGGTTAATGTTTTAAAACATTCTGGCTTCATTTAGTTAAAAGGTAGGTAACAGAGAATATAGTGTAAATTAAATCATTCATAGAATCAAAAGCGAACACTTTGACTAAAGCGGATTAAAGGAATCGATCGCAAAAGAGTCTACAATTTTGTCAAGTTCCCAAATAATAAACCAACTATATGAAATCACATAAACAATGCAGTTATATTAATATTTAAACACTGCTTTTTTGGTAATTATTGGTATTGAGATTGTTTTATAAATTAATTTATACTTAACAACTGTAAAAATCTCTTCATCACACTATCATTACTCTTTATGCCAAGTCACTAAATTTACGTATTAGTTATTATGTAATATTATGAAAAGTCCAACATACAATTTATACAAATTAAAGTTCTAGTACATTCGGCCACAGAGCCGGAATCGGTTGCACGCGAAACCAACGTTGTATGAAAATAAATTGTCGATGTTGTCGGGCGGGTGAAACGAACCGATCGCCAGAGGTCGCCTGCGAGTTGCAGTCTACTGCGGCGATGTGGGGGGACTCATGTTGTCCGGCTCGTCACCAGAGCCCGGCTCGCCTTTGGTCTTGTTCTCCTTCTTCCACTTCATGCGGCGGTTCTGGAACCAGATCTTGATCTGGCGCTCGGTGAGGCAGAGCGCGTGCGCGATCTCGATCCTTCTCCTCCGCGTCAGGTACCGGTTGAAGTGGAACTCCTTCTCCAGCTCGAGCGTCTGGTACCGGGTGTACGTCTGCCTCCCCCGCTTCCGTTCTGAAATTGAAATTATAACTGCGTTATAAGGTTATCTTCACAATGCTATTGAAGGAACAATATACATAAGTGGGACAAACTTGCAAAGTTAATGTCATATAGAGCATCCAACATAGCCTATCTCTAAAATAATAGTTAATTTAAAAAGACAATAAACCAGACTGGTTGTACAATTTAGACACTCCAGGAAGAAATACGCATTGAATAAAACCTCATTATTCAAAATCAGTCAAGCCGTACGAGCATTACCCTCCTGTTAGTTGGGCAATATTAGAACGAGACAGGCTACGATCATCGCGACATTTTTTTTTAAATTCATTCGTAAATCGTGTACGTTATATTTTCACTCACGGAGGTGCATATTGTAATTGCTTTTAACATTTTATATTGTGGCAGCCCTGAATGGAATCAAACGTTAAAAACTGCATAGGCATTTCTGATAAATGACGGTTATTTGTAAACGGCGAACACTCCGGGCGAAGTTAATTGAAAATTGTTTTGAGCTTATCAATTTGTTAATTGTTTTTGCTTGTTCGGCATTTCTCTTCGCTGTCGGGAGTAACAAAGTTTTAAAGAAAACATAAAACCATTTAAAACTCTATCGCCGAGAAATGAGAGAAAACATCGCTGCTATTTATCAAGTTTCGCAAAATAATATAGACGACACAAACATGTATCGACTAATATACGTTGTAAGAAACGTTGTAATACAATGATAATACAATGAGAAATAGTGAGCTGACAATAAATCTTTCAAGAAAGCAACTAAACGTATACGCACACAAATAACGTGTGAATATACTTAATATCCGATACTGATAACTCGAAATTAAACAAATGAATGAAATACATCGAAACAATTCTTAGTTTATAAAGTCAAGTAGAGACGTGAAGCGTTGTTGGCAATCTCCGCTTTGGAAAACGTCACACTCGCGTCTGTTTACTCATAAAGACGCGTTCCGTCGAGCTACCGGAGCCAATTAAAATAATTTAAGACGCCTCGGGCCTTTACCATTTTATACCCATTACTCTTCCATGGAGATGGGAACCCTATTATGCACGGTTTAGAGAATGGCCCGCGCTCTGTAATTTGTCAGAGGAAAAAAAGAGGAAAAATTAAACCGTACACGTTTAGTTACAGATATAATTTCGATCGCAGATTGAAATTCATTGAGGAATAAATTATTCCGTTATCGACACAATTGTTTTGACGATCGCATAAAATATAGTTGACAGTTAATAACAAAATCAGTCAATATGTCGTTTAATTGGCCCGTTCTACGCAAATAATACAATCGACCACCGGGCTCACTTGATATAGCCGGACTACACACATGACATTTGTTAATAGCATCACGCCAAGAGACCGCTTTTAGATTTATGTTTAATGTATCAACTGAATTTCGCATTAGTAGATCTCTACCGGCTTAAGTTAATTAGATCACAGCTTCCATTTTAATATTGTTCTAAATTAGTAATAAACACATTTAAGTAATAATAATAATGATATAGCCTTTTACTCTGAAAAACTCTGATATGGAAAAAATAAAAAAAAATGAATAAAATTACTCTGAAATATAGATCATAGAGAATTGTAAGTCAATTATACGATGACCCTAATTTCAATGTGCCGCTTGGCATAAGACTCCTTTAAATATTTCCACATCTTTATATTATTCTCGCATCTCATAAACACATTTAATAGCGCACGTATAAAGCTACAAATTTATTTGCCATAACTAGGTTTGATTTAGTCGTTTTTAAGGTTGTCGAATCTAATTTTTAAGCAACTAATTCAAGAACCCATTCGTATAGTACCAGGATATTCAAGAGAATGACACTCGAAGACAACTATTAATTTTTTTAATAGTGAATAAACTGGCGCTTGACCACGACCCACCTGATGTTATGATCTGTTCGAAAGATCGTACGCACTAGTTTATTAAGAGCGTCTTCTATCTTCTCTTGAAGGTACCCCGTGTCATAATTAGACGGAAAACTGACGCTGGCAACTTGTTCTTTCCCATTGGTTTATTCGATTTCTTGTGTTGGAAAGGAGACATTCGCATGGGAACCCATTTAATTTTAAATATCATTGGACCCTGGGTTTCGAAAATATACCGAAAGTTCACATATTTGTAGACGTAATTCCTGCTTGGATTTAATGAATTAGACGTAAATCCTGCTTGGATTTAATGAATTTATAATGAGATGTAGCGTAAATATAAATTATTATAAATTAACCTAGGTGTGTTAGTGTTGAAGCCGCGGGCTTCGCACGAGTTCGTTTCTTGTTCTCCTGATTTTTTTTTTGGAAGTTAGAGTATAACTATCTAGATATAAGATAACATGTGGCAAAAGATTGTTATTGTCAATATTACCATTGCGACCGATATTGAAACGACCGTTGGCGAAGCTTTTCACTATTTCTTATCCCTAAAATAGGAAATAATTATACAAATTTGAGGGGGTTTTGTTATTGTCAAAAAAAAAACGTTAAAATATTAAATTATAGGAGTATATTCTACATTATGAAGTGATTTTAAAATATGTACGAATTTCTGACACTGTTATTACAATTGTCGTGAGGTATTATCGGAATTATTTAATAGCAAATAGCAATAGTCCACTTGATGTTATGTAGACATTATCTCTCATGAACATTTACAACAACTGCAACAAACTGCAGGTGCCTAGCCGACCATTGAACTGCGATCTATGTAAACCCGCTCAGTAGCCACCCTCGGCTGCGTTCCAAGGGGTTATGAAATCTACAGAATGCACTGATGTTCAAAATTCTGATATTTGAATGACGATTTTTTTTTCCAAATTTTATTTAAAGACTATATGACTATAGTCAACAAAGGGGGAAATAAAATAGATAAAACGAACTTTCTCGAAGTAAAATCGGTACACGCAAAACAATCTGCTCTATAAGGCAAACACGCGAACTTCGAAGAATTTCGCCGATACAAAATGCAAGGATTACACCTCGAGCGACGCCGTCATACCGATGTTTCGAAGAAATACAAATTTCATAACTGTACAGGCAAATAAAACACGAAATCGAACGTACCGCCGTTTTGTTAGCGCTCCTTTACACTTGACTAATTACATTCTCAGTTTATAGAACATGAAGGTAAGAAGATGTAACTTCTTTAACAATAATATTCAAAAGTTTCAATTGAGAAATAATAATATCTGTAATACTCTTTCAACCTTACTTGATAGTATAGGATAGATGAGCCTAGCTGTTTTAACTCGATTAAATAAATATTAATCATATTACACACTTTTTGTCACCAAATAGAAGTCCAGAAAGTAAAATTTAATTTCTCCGTCTCATCTGGCAAAGATAAAATTACATTTTTTTTCTTAGTTTCAAATTCATCATTTCGTTATCAAAGATGGAGACGATCTTTTGATCTACTTAGTAAACATTTAAAGAACGTACTATTATTAAAGGTGTTCCCGAGTCAGTTTAAAGTGTCCCCAATCGCGGAGAGATGTTCCTCCGAAGGAACAGCGGAGTCCTGCTAGTGAGTGCAGCCGCTGCAGAGTTATAGCCCACTTGTTGCTCGGGGAATTGATAACAGCACTCGCTCTCGGATTTTGGGACGCATTCAAGAATGCAAATGTTACAATATGTTCGATGAATTACAAATACATTGGCTGAACGAGTTACAATCTACTTAGATATATTTGTTAATTATTACATTCAAAAGATGTACTTTTTAAATGTGTTAGAAATGTTGACAGTAATATTCAGAGAATATTGTGATTCACATTTTAAGAAGGTGCTCGATTTATTTTATAAACCATAATAATATACAAATATCAAAGTTATGAAATGAATTGCTGCTCTATGAATTAAGCCAGTACGAAGAGGTAACGAATGATTTGTCAATAAACTGGACACTAATGGCGTGTCCGAAGTATCCTGAATCACAACCAGGTCACGCTTATGTAGTCCAAAATAAAGTGTACAATAACATAGCTCAAGAAATCCCCCTGCCCGTTCTTTATATATTACACTGGCGGGTTTCATCGCGCACTCGGATGCATAAAACATGATCCCAACGTCAGATTTAAACCATACGTAATAAGAGCATTAAGTTGGACATTTCTGAGACAGGGACGTTCTTCGCCGAGAGAAGGCCTCGGTTATGATGCTAAAAAACAATGATTTTGATAAATTGAATATTATTATAACACAAAGGTATTTCGTAAAAATTAAGCGTACTGTAGTTTATCACTTTGAAAGAAACTGTACTATAATAATCAATCAATCGAGACCCTAATGTGATGTTTCTATTACAATTATCTTAATGCCTTGTATTAAATGTCGTATTTTTCTGTAGATTTTTTATTAAAACGTAATCCATTGCGAAATCAAAGTCGTTTAATTATTCACACCAAACTCATTTTGAAAGCTGTTAGTGAAACGGCAAATTATTCGAAGTATATTAGATAAATCAATTTCTAGAAATAATTTCTCTAAAACTTAGAACTAACGGCTTGGATTACGATTATTTTGCGCCCTAAAACGTTTAACATGATAAAAAAATTACTGTTATATAAGCGTGCGTTCGAAACGCGGCGTTCTAACCGCCCGTGTGTATTACGCGAAATCGCAGCTTTAGGGGCGTCAGGCGCAGCGCTGCATGTGTCGTCGGGCGCACATAAATCATAGCGGGGGGAGAGCCGGGTTACAAAATCGGGCCTCGGCTTACTTTCGCGACACGGCAGCGTCGCGGCGCGGAGCCGACAAGCGCGCGTGACGTTATTGAAGTTTATACAGAGCGAGCGTGCGGAGGTCAAACGCCCAGCGCGACAAGAACTTAGTTTCGAGAGAGTTTCGTATCATGTAACGGATACCAACATGCATACTTATTATTTTATGACATATTATTGTAAATAGTTGCTATTAAAAATGTTAATAACGTATCATTAATTTTACTTTAATTACACTTCTAAGCATTTCTAAAATTACAGTGGGCCAAGAAATCATTAATTCATCAATAGTATATTTACCATGGTACCATATGAATTCGATATTGGGTACAGCAAAACATCAAAGGACAAGGATAAGTTCACGTAATTTATTTATTAAATTTGTATCTTATTCTGTTGCAATTTTTATTTAATATATCTTAAGTATAGATCTGTCCCCAAGGATATATTTTCGATGCAATAACCTAAAGGTGGAAAGATGGAACCTTTAGGTTATTGCAGGAGCAGGCAGGGCCCCCAAATCGAGGGTACAAATCATATAAATCGATAAACTTTTGTTAGTGTCTGCTTCGAAAGATGCTAAATATTGTTATTAAAGTTCAATATGCCATAAAAAGTAATTTTATAATGTTCAATCACTCATTCTTGTATTTAAGATAAGTTAGAATCACGAATCGTATCTAAGAATTAATTACACACTTCAAGGGAATGAAGCATGCAACTAACATCGGCAGTTATCGTCCTCATCCGTACGGTTGGGGCAAAACTAATCTCGGCCAGACCTCTAGGTCAGTTTACATTTATCCGGATAAAGTGCGTACTGAAATATTGAGCGGGCGAGCGCCGCTATCGGTGATCGCATTTGTTCTGATTACCTTCCCGATAGCCGCGGCGCCTGAGGTGAGAACCCCGAAAACACCAATGAATGTTGAATGAATGACGTGTACATTTTTAGTTAGGAATCATTTAGTCCTATTGTATTTTTTCTAAATTGAAATTGTAGCACAAAAAAATTAATAATTTGTCATTTAAAATTTACGGACCAATTCCTGTTTCACGTCGCGCTTTAATACGAAACCGAACTAAAAGTTCATTAGAAATAGAGACTTCATAGAGAGAATAGAGTCCATAGAGTTAATTAGAAATTAACGTTAAAATCTTTTGTATTTTAAAAAGAATTCCATAGCAATCTAACTGAAATTGTAACATTAACACGCGAGCGCAATGTAAGTGTTTGCGACAAACACTTCTATGTAACAATTCAGTGTAAACGCTGGCTAATTAATATGGTATCAAGCATTTCTATTTCAATTTATATCACCACTGAACTGTTATTTTTATAAGTTTTGAAGTTGAAGTAAGTTCCCACGTAGGAACCTACGTTCTTATTAAACTATTGAGTTTTGAGATTATTACGTTACACTTTATTGATAGGTATTTAATGACTACTAAAAACGCTTTAAAAATACGTTTTGCAAAAAGAACTTCAAAAGCCTGTTTTGTAGGAAACTATTCTGACTCAAAACATTATTTTTGATAGTAAGTAGGTACTAGGATTCTAGTTTTACGTTTTGAGTTCAAAGACCTATTGTTTCTTTAAAACAAAGAACACATTCTTGAGTAGTGTATATCTATACTTCTTGCATGTAAAATATAAAACATACACAGCGACAATAAATAATTTAAGTCTAAAATAAAATTCATCAAGGGACGACAAGTTGAAAGAGCTTTTAATTTAATTCGCTGTGGTATCGCGCCGGAGAAGCGCAGAAAAAAACACAGCAACAGCTTGCTTCGATATCGACAATCCATAATTCATGTCGTACAATTTCATACGTATCGACGCGACCGGACGGGCCCACGACTCGACCAGACTGACACAGGATTCACAACTTTATGGAACTATATTTTACGCTTAAATTGATTTACGAATGAATTGCGTAAAAGTCATTACACATCGGCGAGCCCACTCGAAGCGTTGCAACATCGTACGCAGTATTAAACGGGTATTCAGATTAATGCAATTTCTCTTAAACGCTTACACGTCGTAAATAAAATTGCTGGTTCCCGAAGAGATCTCTGTACAAAAGCCGAACTGTAAATAAGTTTAATTGATGCAACAATTACGTGAAAAAATTAACGGAGAAAATATAGCACGGTATATTGTTTTACTTTCAAAGTTGACGCCATTGAGATGAAAGTTGAGCAATTTTCGAGATTTATCTACGTTCTAGCAAATGTCTTATTGTTGTTTATTCTTGTTATATGGATTTATTTACATGAATATTTATATTTACATTAGTAAATAGGAAAAATATTTTTTTACGTTTTAAATTTATAGTTTGACTTGATCTAAATATCACTACGTTTTAACAAAATCCCAAAACATTGACTACAGTTGATTGACTAAATGTAAACACAATCAATATAAACTGTATTAGATATGATTTTATTTATTTATTGTACCGGATATTTCAATTCCATTCATAAAACAAAATTAGGATGATCTTAACTGTAAAGGTCATTTCAGTTGACTCACATCCGTTCGACCTCCAAATGTTTAATAGCAGTTGACTAATATTATGCACTACAAAATGACAAATCGAATTGAAAATACATATATTTGTCTGTTCAACAACATGTTTCTATTTATAGCAAAAAAAAATTAAGAAAAATATTGAAAGATTAAAGTTAAACCAGGATTATTGATCACATTATGATCGAACAATTTTTTTCAGCAATAAGTCGTGGACATGGCAACACTTTTAACGTCAGTTAAATGTTGTGATAGCTCAGTTCTTGAGGTGGTAGTTCACGTCATAATCAGCCAAAGACGTCCTCTGATGACCACGATGAACATCGTTATACAATTGTTCGTAGCACAAATAAGTCAGGATAAGAAATGACAAGGAATTTGTAACTCCATTTTGTCTTGTAAGCAAAGAAAATAAATGTAAACAGAAAAACTAACATCAATGCTTTATTTCTTGTTAGAAATAAAAGCTGTGTTTCGTTTTGACTAAAATAAAATATGCCGGTCTTCTGGTGACTAAATGTGATATTTAGGTTATGATTTAATTAACCCCAGAAGCCTCAGAAAGCATGCAATGTCTATTTCTGACAACTAAGAATGCATGCTTATGTAAAAATCTGAAATATACACTAAAACATTTTAGAACAATTCATTAGAAGGGTTAAGATCAGAACAATACCATTGAATAACTATATAAGATAAAATCGCAGAATTTAAATGAAATTATTTATAGTTTAATATGTCAACATCTTACGTGTAGACCTATTTAAACTATAAGTACCTGTTCACGAAGAGGGCAAAATAAAATACAAGCATTCCTTGGGCTAATAAGAAACAAAAAAGAGTAACCAAATGAAAGAAAATAATACCTATACAAATAACATTCGCTGTATCCACAAAGCGAGTTATTAAGAAAACAAATCTTGAGCCTCGTGTTGTAAATAAAGGAAAGCGGTGCACTGATCTGAGCGAAATGTTGAAATGAAAAAGCATGGCGGACTTTCAACCGTTGACAGTCATTAATCATTGCCGCTGGGCGGCGCTAGCGTATCTTTAACGAAACCGTTCCATGTAAGTATATGTAATGACTTTCTGGTGTATATGAATGTGTATGTATAAAATGATACTTTAATGTACCTTTAATTTTCTTCTAATTTCAAGCGAAAATAATAACCGAGATCTTGTAGACATTTGTAAGTGTTGTTAAAATACACTTATCTAATTTATATGCTAACGATTTTTATTGACCTAATTGTTTAAAAATAAGATGTAACGAATTTTAATCTATAATAGGTAAGATAAATGTAATGTTCTCAAATCATTCACAATTATAATAATTTTATTCAATGTTCTAGCCAAAATTTTAATTGTAGGTTCAAATTCAAACACATATTATTAAAGCAGTAAAAGAAAAGGAATGATGTTCCTATAATTATTTCCGGGTGTGACAATTGACATTTCATTTCAAAAAAGAACAACGCCACAGAATAAAATGTAGGCGAATGTCAGAAATCGTAATAAAACTCGGCAAACATTTGGCTGGACCTCAATAAGAATTTATTTGGCGAGCGCGGCGCCATCAGTCAGTGTTGTGTCGACGCTGATTCCGCCGTGTTTCGCATCCCAAATGGAATGTTATTCACCGAAAATTTCGCTAACGTACGCGAAAAATTACGAGAGCCGGCGTGGGGATTGAACGAAATTCCAGCGGCGTGAAAAAAAAGGTGTCAAATGAAATATTCAAATATATTTTAATATAATTCATGCGGCGGGCGTTTCATTTCTCTCCCTCGTAATGGAATGCTAAATTTTCGGTCTAACAAAAAATATATATTAATGCGCGTACCTAATAGCTTATACAAACTCGTTTGTTGGGTATTGTTGCGCACAATGGGTGCCATAACTCCGCGTCGCCGCCACGGCCGGTGACGTCTTTGTTAGGCCGTAGCTTTGTTCCGCAACCGACTCCGCCTGTCGACGCGGCCGACGACATCCCATCCGACCTCTACCATGCTACCCGCTCTACCTATCCTCTCTACCTACTTCATATACACGCATACGTTGAAATCTATTAGATACGATTAAATACCCATTAAATTTTAATCTCTATTAAGGTAATTAAAAGGCGAGTTAAAGGAATTTCCTGAACATGTAATTGGATCGTGGCCGCCTTAAAAACGTCCCACCCTACACACACCTGATTACCGGTTTCGTCCAAGCCATTACTGTAATTTGCAGGAAAACCACGAATGAATATTTGAGAAGGCGATAGAACGTGAGTAATTGACTTGGATCACGAAGCGAAAAGTTATGAAAGGTAGACGGCGCTGGCGATTTTTCAATACGTCACGGCGTTGGAAATCTTAATGAACAAACGCAAGACTTGGCAATATTTTTACTACAGTATAAATATGTATGTACATTCAAAAAGCAATCTGAGAGTAAAGTTATAGGTACGTAAAAATTCATCCGAACGTAATACGGCGCGGAACGCATTAGGGCTTCAAGATGAGCTTCGCCGCGGGAAAGCCTGCCCCAGGGGTCTCCACCCCCGGGTGCGGAGGGAGGGCGGTCTCCGCTCCAGAGAATATTTGACACGGGTCTGGCAGATAGACAGTCCGGTCATGTGTGATCCCCGGGCAGGAAACCGAGTTTTTTTCCCTATATCGACATCGCTATGTCTATATACATGTGGATATAAAGATATGTTTATGATTTATGAGCTGACAGTATCCCGCACATGTGTACGCATCATGTGATCCGACCGCTTGGGTACTCGACTAATGATACGATAGGTTTTAATTTCATTAATGACTTTTTCTGTTGCTAGAAGTTAATTTCAATAGTGCTGTCATTTTCTCCTATAATTATAATTTCATTTTTGGTGGTTGATATGCCGATGCTAGCATATTATATTTGAACCTATTTACGTAATTACTAACAAACTTTTAGTATAATTATGTTTCCAATTCAATTTTCAGGGACCGATGTATGAAAATGGAATTTTAATACCACATAATAAGTTCGGCTTGAGCGGCTAAGCGGCCGGTCAAAGTTTGATTGGCACGCTCTCTCAAACTGCAATTAATGCTGAGGGAGTACTTCCTCGGCCTTACTTCGAGCGAAAGAGAGACAGGAACACCATTCTGACAAAGACAAAAAATTACAGAAAGTATTGCCAGACGGTTTCTTTAAAT
>DWLR01002175.1:0-16084 GCA_018246295.1 Papilio alexanor hazarajatica | reverse complement strand
TATATATATATATATATATATACTGTATGTATATTGTGACATAAAGATTGAATAAATAAATAAAATCTTAAATAGCTAAATTAAAAAATAAAACATATGATTAGTCATTTAGAAAAGAAAACCATAATTTCTTCATTCGACGAGTTAAATGTTGGTTGACGAATGAAATTTATGTAATCATCATTTGTGGAATCGAATTTGTACTTGTATTAAATTAAATTTATCCAGTCGTACATTCGTGTTTAAGAAGTTGAAATCTGAACTTCAATTACGTCTAAAAAGAACCCTTAATATACTGTCAAATAAGCGAAGGCTTCGCCTGAAAGTCACTCACGATCTTTTACAATAAGCAAAATAATAAAGTCACGTATTCTCTTTTTCCATATCAAGAAAAATAACTAAATTAAACCATGAAAAATATGAATGTTGAGTTATTCGAGCTTCCTCGCAAGGTAACAACAATCAGTAAAGATAAATATTTTAAGAACGTTAATATTTTCATGGTTTTTTCTGTACAAATGGACAGTTTATTTTACCAGTCTCATTAAATTATTCGAAGTGACAGTTTTACTGCTAAACTGTCCAAAAAAAACTAAACTAAAATATTATGATGTTATTTCTAATGCTAGAGTCAATGAAACTTATAACATAATACTTGATTGCATATTTCATAGTATTTTTAAATTACTAATACTCAAAAGTTTCATACTACGACCGAGGTAATAGTTTAAAGACGGTCTAAGTTTTGTACAGACTACCAGCGACTAATTATAGAGATCAAAGATACATATGTCGATAATCTATAAATTAGTCAATTATTGTATGACGCGGGGAAAAATATAAATCGAATAGAAATCACTCTTCAAAATACATACATACGCGTAAAAAATATATAGATTAGATTATCTGGCTAACAGCAAAATCGGGCAAGAGAACTGATGCGACCAGTGTATTTGTTAATATTTTTTCAATATTTTTCCGTATTAGGAACATAGAGGTAAAACGCTTCGTTGTAACGAGAGAAATGGGACAGTTATTTATCCTTCGGCTGCCAAAACATTGTAACAAATGATGGATGATTTACGAAAAGAGAAAAGATGGGAGGAAAACACGACGCGATTTCTGTTGATGTATTCAATGTCGTTTACCGAGACTTGAAAGCGTCAACTTTATTGGACTCATTTCTATTAAGATGCGCATACAATTTTTCTTATTATTTTTATTCTTTCTCATATTATTTTGACAAGAAATTTTATCATTCTAAAGACTATATATATATACGATAAAACCCGTAAAATTATTTTTATTAGTCTATTACTTTACCTACTAATGTAAAACACGCAAACGTAACGTAAAACACAAATAAATAAAATAAACGCGATAAATCCCGTTATTTTATTATTTGTGTTCCCGTACTTTACAGCACTTTGTGGTCAAAGGTGATTCGCCCCCGAGGTGTTTGACTTCCCATTGTCAAAGTTATTGGCGAAGTACCGTCTTTTTCCATGATTACTTTTTTAGTCCGATGTACAGAATAGGCCCACAGTATTTGAATTAAGACGTGACCATGAGTGCTGTACGGTACTTGAAACGTCGGACACAGTAATATTTAAAAAGAGACTCGATTAAATACGTAAAACTAGATAATTTCAATGAATTGTATTATGATGTTGTGTTTTGGGCTACAATATAAGGAAAACGCAATCAAACTCGGAATTTTAAGAATTCAATTTATAAATATACCTAACGATATAAAGCAGGCTGGTGTGTCCCAAACCTTATATATTGCAGTATAATGAAAATAGAAGAAGAAATATAGTGTGGTGTATAGTAGATAATAGAAGTCAAATTAGAGAAATAAGCAAATGGACTACAAAATCTAAAGTTCTTAAGTTCGTCTAAACCAATTTAATTTGAATTTGCACCATTTCGAATGCATATTGTACGACAAAGGGTGTTTAGATATCCGAATGAATTTGCTCTACGAACTGTGAAATTCTAGAATAATTGTCTTTCTACTAAAACACTGAGACTGTTTTCAATTATTATGAATAAATTTATTTTCTTAAAATTATTTTAGCTACTACATACTTCGTCTTTTTTACATTTAAACGTAAATGTAAGAAAAACTTAGCCAGCAAAATTATGCTTTATTAAGCTTTAATAGCCTTTCGAAAGAGAAAGCCAGCTATCATATTACATAAACGAAACATGTAAATTTTCTCCCTTTACAAAGTAAATAGCATTCAGGCGGCGCGATTTTAAACTGCTTTATTATTACGCCTTCAAATTAGCATAAAACTCCATAAATCTCTACAGCTCGGGGAAGTTGAATAAATATTCCGAGTTATACGTATGTCACAGGATTGAATTCATTGGAAATGATGAGCCTGAAATAAGATAATAATAAAGAATAAACCAATGGCGGTGTTCGTTTAAGCTTTGGGATAGAAATAAATAATTCAGTTGAAGGTCTTATTCGTACGGCGCTTTAAACCGATCGATTATAGCCCGCATGAGAGGGTACCACTACTCGAGTAGAGGGATTGAAAAATGTATGTAAATATATTGTAATCATATTTATTTATTGCTATTTTATATTATTGAATTAGACAGTTTTATTTTTATTACAAGCATATTATATTTACTTTTAATATTTATTATATTTTTTGCAGTACTAAAGTTATTGTTTTTATAAAATGGTAACAGTGAAAATGTAATAAGAAATAGATGTCATGGTAATGTTGACAACAACAACTTTTTGGTATTGTTATTGTTATATATCTTTTATCCAAATTAAGATACGCGGAATCAAATTATAAAAGAAAAATGCTGGGAAATAAGAAATGAATGCGTGTGAAGCCGCGGGCAACACCTTGTTTAATTTATGTTATCTATAGCTATGTCGCATTACAAATCCGTTAAGTCCAAACAGTCAAAATCCAAACAGCTTGTCTCAAATCTACGAACACGTCATTTTTCGGTATATCTTCAGAACAAAATGTTTAATGACATTCAAAAAATATATAAAATATCTTTGCAATAACCAAAATGTCTTCTGAGAAATATTTTTATACCTACGATACATGATGATGGTATAGTAGCAATAGTCATCCGAAATATTGTAATAAAAATGTCTTATTAATTATTTTTTAATTAAAAAGGATGAAGGAAAGATAAAAGTCGCGACACGTATTTAGTTAATATTTCTTTTTAACTACTTGACAAAGACTTCAAAGATAGGCTTGGCTTTATGCGTAAAGAAAATGTTAGATAGTGTATTACTTTTGAAGCCTAAAAGCTATAAACATGTACGAACTTAATAATAGTTACATTCTTTTGCAAATGTATTTAAAATACGTTTGTTTAATTTAAATATACTTTTTTCCAAGAAACTATATTAAAGTATGTAAATTTTAGACTATATGTTTATTTCAAACATATAACAAAATAGTCCAAACGTTCAATATGGCCGGACAGAAAAAGTCAGGTCTAAAATTTAGGTTTGAATACCTATAGACGAAGTCAGTATTTGTAATCTATACTCAGTGTTTAATCTCTCTCTGCTTTCATAATTGTAAAAGATTAAAATGTTCTATGTAATTATTTGTAAGCCTTAATTATTTTTATAATCAAAATATCCTAAAAATTTACAATGTTACTCATAAAAACAATCATTTCGTTATTTTTTTTAACATTATTTTTTTAAATACTATTACTCATACTAATATAAATCGATATCATAATATAGTTAAAAAAGAGTAAAATTGCTTGACCATAAATTACCGCACAGAAAATTTTGTTTAAACCTTTCTTTTAAAAACATTTTACGGAGCTAAGAATACGTTGTTTTTCATATCAATTTTCTAATTGTAATAGTAGTAGTTTTTTATGTAAATCCATTAGATTCTTAAATATATTGTGTGATATTATTCATGTTAATTATATATTTTATATTGGTCTCGCTCAAAAACGTTGTTTTTATCTATGTCTATCTGTTACTGGTTTTTCTGTTAAATAATAGATATTTTATATAATAAATAAATAGATAAAAATAAATAGTAACTCGAGAATATGTAAAAATAAAAGACGGCAAAAGCTAAATGCTTCCAAATTCCAAGTACCAGTTGGACGCCCAAGTCCAACTTGACGGTCGAAAATGTAAATGCGACTTTATTGTACCGAAATACTTAAGAATGTTGATAAGTACATATTTTTAAGTAAGAATCTGAAAATGTTTTTCGGATTTTTACTTTTAAAAAATCGAGTGCTTACGTCGATGCTTATGGGCAAAGACTATATTAGAGCTGTTATTTTAACAAAGACTAATGAAATGAATGAAGAAATGAATGATGAATTGAATGAAGAGCCATGACATGAAATAATATATAAATATAATTCATGATATGTTAAAAAACATTGTATACTAATTAATTCAAACTTAAATTGCATTGAATTCGCAAATCTAAATACGTGATTTAAATTTTTCTTTGTAGAACAACGTGATCTCGAAATAGAGACACGACTAGCATTATTTTGTAATTAAAAAAAAGACATCTATATAGTAACCATAGAGAAGAATCTACTTTAGTTGTATCAAATTCATACAACGATATCCTACGAAATGAGGCAGGTAATAGAACAGAGAAATCTTAAAGCACATATTCATGAAAGTTAAAATGTTTTGGCGAGCGGGGCGCGGGGTGAGCCGGATCCTCTATTGATTTTGGGCCATGCCCCGCGCCTTCCTTCGAGCTTCTCACAACTGTTGCTCGAACCGCCTAAATGGAAGAAATCAGTAACGTGATTCCGGAATTTTTTAAACTAAATAAACAATCGTATTCAAAATTAATATTATTTTTATGTTTTTCTTTGAACTTTATATAAATTCACAAATGTATATTAAAAAAGATAATACTCACGACTTAATTTAAATAACATTTCACGGCCGTTAACTAATAATAAAGTGGTGAGATACATTATGGTTTGCTTAAAGCTATTTCTACTACAGCTTAGGAAAAGCAATCTGCAATGTAGTAAATTTTGTTTTCGTTTATTACTAACTACAGAAAATTTTATGATATTTTAAGGCACCGAGACGGAGTACTTGAAAACAGCAGCAGAATATCATCATATACAAATAAACTCTATCACAAGTTAACCTTTTTTGTTGAAGTGGCAAATGAGCAATTGGACATTTGATATTAAGTAGCTGCTAGTCATTGGCATCTGCACCTAGCTAAAAAAAAGTGCAGATGCGTGCCTAACTGTAAACAGAGGAGATAAATAAGAAAAAAACATATTTCGTTTTCCTATCCATCCCCTCCCCAATCAAATCCTATCCCCCTTCCCATTTTTCCTCAAAAGACAAGGATGGGTAGAGGAGTATAATTAGGCCTTAGATAGAAATGTTTGAAAAGGGGCTTGATCATTTTAATAGCCATAACTACTTGGTGTTATATAAATAAAGAAATGATATCTATCAGTTTTATTTTATTATCTAAGCCAATATACAAATGATTATATATTATCATTTCCGTTTTGTCCTTGCCTTAATTAGAAAATACATGAGGCATCAATGCTCAGTATACGACTTGTCCTTGAAGAAAGCTTGTGTTGGCTAAATTAACTCGAAGGACAATTTGCTGATGCTAAACAAAGACATTCCAGTTTTTATTGGTCCGCACTCTAATTGCATAAGACGACGCTTGTATTAACTAACTGTGCCCTGCGGTTTTACCCGCCGCACCCTTCCTCTTCTCGCATCTTTCTTTTTCTGTCTCTTGGCTCTAAGGGTTGTAGCTTAATATTAAATAGTCTATCTACCTTAATAATTGGACTGACCAATGCAAATTGACTTTTTGTTTTGATTGGTGATTTTTATAATTAGTGCGTTCAAACAAACAAACTCTTCGGCTTTATTAATATAGATATAATGTAGATATCACGTATCAGGCACCACTGTTTTAAACACGGGAGATATTGTAAAGACAACAATATACGACGAATCTTATCTTTAAATTGTCACATTTTTAAAGGCTACTAAATTTATATGTAAAGTTGAGCTATAAATTGAGGTCCTGTCCTGAATCTCATTTTAATATTTTAAATATATATATTATAAAGCAGTCTTCTCCCCGCGTCTGTCTGAACGTGATTAAGTTTAAAAGTACTAAATGGTTTTCATCAATACACGAAGCACTTCACGAAGAAAGTTTAGGTATATATAATAACTAGCTATGCTCCGTGCTTTCACTCGTCGCATCATTTAATTTAAATGAAATAAGTTCAATTAGATATTAAATAGCCTACAACCTTCCTTGATAATTACTCTCTCTTCTCCGAATTAATTAAGTTCCTGTCATTGGCACGTTTAAACAAAATCTGTAGCTTTAATATATTAAATCATACCTTCATTTCTTCCATACGGTCATACCTTCCTATGATTAACAAAAAAAAATAGGAATTATAAAATTAAAAGTTTAGATATCTAGTAGAGCCAAGACTTAACAACTTTGATTTGTGTTAAAAAGAACGTTTTGTTCTGACAACCGATATCAGCCACCTAAACACACTTGTTTAATCTACCATAGGTTACAAATATTCATCCGCATCAAGTATGTGCGAGTTGCAGATGTGTTGCCTACCTGCAATAGACAGAGGAGGACATTTCCCTCACATATCCTTTCCTTCCCATCCTTCTCTTATTAGAAAAGGTGGCAAGGGAAGATGACTAAAATTAGGCCTCCGGCATCTTACTCATAAGACGAAACGCAGAAAACTTCTACTTCATGCCAGTATTCTGTGATGTCGTGATATTTCACCGGTCGAGCGGGCCATTCGTGCAACAGATGTTATTGTTGCGGCTTCTACCACTGTTAATAAATAGTATGTATTTTTGTTTTAATAAATTCGAAAGACAACAACAATCTCATGAAAGTACTCGTAAGTAGTACAATAATGATGCTGCTTAGTGTTTAGAAAAAAAAATATTAGAACACTCACTACCACTAGCGTTTTTATGTACCCCTGTAGAATTATGAAAGGTTATTTACCTTATAATATAATATATACACTCGTATATTTTCCGTTTCGTATCATAAAAGCTTACTTCTAGAAAATGTTAAAGCTTCATTAATAATGTATAATTCTGTCACAAGGAAGCTCTTATACACTGTTTACTGAATAAACTATTCATTCAGTTATCATGCGTAAGTAAATTGTAGGAATAAGTATTACCTCCTGTGAAAAGTTCACTTTTCATGGTACTTTGACTCATAAGAACTGTAGTACTGAGATCTAAGATTTTGTTTTTGATTGATTAATTAAAAACTCAAAATATCAATATGATTAGTAGTGTGAGACTAATTCGTTGTTTTGGCTATCATTTTTTTTTTTTTTTCAAAACAATTAACCTTAAGTAAATATATTAAAAAAGCGAATTGACTATATTAATCACATTAACTTTTGAATTTTTTTGAGGGATTTATGTATTCACTATTTCCAAAAAAGTCGTAACAACAAGTGAGTAATTGAGTTATTAATAATTAAGTAGTAAGGCGTAAAATATAAATTTGAAAAATATTACCAAACACGACGACGCAAAATATATTATAGTTTCCATGATTTGCATTCTATACATACATAATAACAGGCGAGTTTTAAATTATATTTTATATGGATAACATAAAGAGTAATTCATTTTTTTAAGATATTGTTTTTATGAACACTTTGCATGTATGATTTCCTTGTATAAATATTTACTTTGATTTATGGCTGTTAAAAGATTCGCAAATAGCTGAGTGTTATATAAGGGACCTAATAGGTTGGTTGATAAAGAGAGTGAGATAAAAATTGAGGTAAATTTACTTATTCCTACAGCGTTCAAAACTCATAAACGAATTAAAAAATTATGAAAAATCTATTGTTCATATATTTATATATTTTATCTAATGTTATCTATTCATTGTAGATAGTTTGATCGCCGCAAATCTTATGAATTACCAATAGGATTTCAAATTTGCATTTTGCATTTGACAGCCTATTTATTTAGACAGGGTAATGTATATCACGCTACAACTCTTAGGGGCCGGGTTGAAAGGAAAATATGCGAGTGAAATTGTACGGAACTATTGGTCACCATATAAGATATGTATGATATACTTTAACGTTCACCAAAATAGAATTTGTTATTTTGCTGGTTCCTTACTTTATTTTCAGCAAAAGCTAATGTTGCGTAAAAAAGAAATACACATATATCATACTAATTCGTAAATATATTAGAATGGTGCGATGCTTCGTGATCCGGCTAATCTCATTTAGTGCTGAGTGATGTGTAACAGACAGGCTTCACTTCGCTCGTTTCGATAGGGAAATGTCCCAATTTACAACAGCATTGGATCTATTTTTTCAACGCAATAAAAACTCTGCTTTACTAGTCACTGCGACATCGCTGGCTACGTATCCAAACTGTTAATCTCGAAATGTATGGTACCCTTGGCCACGGTGTGGCAACGTCACCAATATACGACTGGATACTCTGGCGACGTTACCACCAAAAATGTACGCGTGCAATGCCAGCTTACAGCTTGCCTCACTCACTCAGTCACCAACCGGCCGCCAGATTTTTCTTTAAAAAAACTGATTGACAAAACGTCTGCATGGCTAATGGCTATTCTAACCTTCAGAAGTAAAGTCTGGTCCTGGTATAAGTCAGTGGCGACGAGTTCGCTTATGACGTCAACTCGTAATTTCTACTTGCATAGTATTTCCTCTTGTAACTCTGATCACAGGGCGTTTTAATAGAACTTTGCAGCCAGCATTATATGTTTTTCAAAAGAAATTAAGATAAATAAATACTTTCTCTAAAGTATATACGTATATATTTTTTGTTATCTTTTATTAACGTATGTTACGTTACATTTTATTGATAGGAATTAAAAAAAAAGTAAACGGAAAAAGGCTTAGTCACAGACCTGCCGTTTTTATATGTTTTTGTTACAGTACAGATTTATTACAGTGAACAGAATTATTGTTGTTAAAAGCTTGTACAAAAAAATACATTAAACGACTCATTATCATGACAGTGCGCTGTCGACTATAAAACAAATTTCTGTCCTTGAATGTCGGATTTCTTAAAAGGGTTGAAAGTAATCTTTTGCTATAGAACCGTTGATGAAAATGTTTTAATATTACTTCCATAAAAAAGAACTTTTATCACGGAGAATATTTTCTTTTTTGTTTTATTTCTATATTTATTTTAGAAGCTGCGTTACTAACACTGTTTAGTATACCCATGATATATATGAATAAGAGACCAAATAGATTACACTCAAAGAACGTCATTCATCAAGTGCATCTGAAATGAAATTGTCTAATGAACAAAATCTATTGGAAACAAAATTTCAATTATAACTGTAACAAAACAAACTGAGCTAGTTCGCGTGGTTCATATTAAAATACTGAGCTTTTTTTTTAAAAAAAAAATTCTGTCCATTTTCGTGTATTTTCAGAGGGAAAACAAAAAAGTTCAAAGGAATGTTTTGTTTGTAGGATCTAAATTACAACGTATCACAATATAGGAGGTACATGGCGTTAATTACACAGCTCGTTGGTTCAACGTTTTCTACTAATGGAAACAGCCAGACCAATTTCTTATACCCTCCTCATGTATATCGTTCTTGTCTTGATAAACGGAATCTAGTAATTATTTTTGTATCCAAGTATCAATTGTTATAAGTTCATTGCTAAACACAAGTTTCAAGTTTAGCCGAAAACTTTATATACATACACACACACACACACACACACATATATATATATATATATACACACACATGTGTGTGTGTGTGTGTGTGTGTGTGTGTGTGTGTGTGTGTGTGTGTGTGTGTGTGTGTGTGTGTGTATACATACAGTGTAGAGATAGTGTATGTTATTTTTGTCCAGTTTTTAATGTCATATTACATTCCAAAGCATAAAAGTTTGTAATATTAACACATATTTTGTCGAGCGTCGTAGGTCGTTCGAAACCTTTTACGTATCTATTTCAATATGGTTGCAATATTACACATTATACGAACGTTAGCAGCCAGTGGCAAGTAAATTTATTGAGGTCGTTTTGCAACCATTGCTTCGGGTAACATTGAGAAGATAAAAGTGTTTTTGCCTTATTTCACACTATATGTGATTATTTGTTTACTACTGCAAATGAACTGCAGTAGTGTGTTTTATTATTAGGTATAAAATTATATTTACATTATGTATTTTGTTTTTAAGTAAGCGATTTAAATCATGGTATTTAATTAATTTTCCATTTAAGTCATGACGATTTAAACGCCAACGCTACGGTTTACCCGGACGCAGATGCGGATGGTACGGCTGACGGTGACGCGAATAGACAGTGGAAGCGGAGCAGCAGCGGAGTGGATGCGGAGTAGACTAAAATGGTATTTGCTACGTCACTTTGCAATGGTGTGGATTTTATAGACTTGAAATCTAACTAAAATAAATGTACTGAAGCTTTTCAATCTAGCTAGTCAATGAGTAAAAATTAAAGTTCCACCCCACTCGACTATACACGAATAACTGAAGTCTGATCAATCAGGAACTTAGTTTTATGTGTTCATATATTTCATATATCTCATTATATAGTTCATATATATCATTTTATTGTATTAAAAGAAAGAAATGATTTAAAATCTCTACGTCGTTGGTACCTTTAAGAGAAGAGTTACAGCCTGTCGGCTACATCGCAACTTAATAACAAGCGGGATTGTGCTGAGGCTCGAGTGTACTCACTGTATAAAAATATATAACAGAAAAAAAAACAAATATCGTAAACCTTTACCTGGTCGGTATGGAAACTTAAGATTCTTATCCAAGAAAATAAATATATATTTTTTAATATCAACAATGGAGACAGGACAATATTGAAAGTACTATAGCATATAATCCAAAACTAAAATAATATCTAGATTAAAATATTTAAAGTTGCGAACAAAACGTTTATTGTTATTCTTATTTTTAACTTTAACAAATAACTTTTATTTGAGAAAAGCAAATGGTGAATTGTTATCGTAAAAATGCATTAATTTAAATAAAAGTTAGGATGATTCAGTATTAAATTATAATGTATATTTTAATATAACTTTTATAGGTATACAAGTAACAATAAAAGTGACAGAGAAGAAATAGAATTGATTTTACTCAGAAATTTGCTCAGAAATAAATTACTAAAGCGCTATTAACAAAGCGTGCTGGAATACGAACATTATAATATATTTTATTAAATTTATTTGTTTTGAAAGTTGTAAAATATGTAAAATTCATAAGAAAAACTTTCTCTTCTTATCTATACACATATTTGAGAGAGTTGGAAGGTCATTAAGCGGTAATCAGTTTGTATGAACAAAAGTTTATAATAATTTTATCTCTTGAATTTGAATTTCGATTCTTTTCTTACAGTTTATCTTTATTTAAATTCTTTTGTTTTACTAAGACAAAGTAAACTGAAGCTGTTTAAGACGAAATCATTCGTCAATAAAAGAAAGGTCAAACGAGAAAGCAAACAAGTTAAATTCTGAGATAAGTTTATCTCGGTTCACTTTCAAAAGTTTTTATTGTCCTTTTGTTTTCACTGTGTCAAGACGATCGATAACAACTATAAACTTCTGTGAATACCAAACCAGTGTTTAACACTGACATACACATTGGCATACCGAACATATTACAATTAATTTTAGGCTGAAAGGGTTTATTATAACAAGTTTATTATCTTATTATATATATATATATATATATATGAGCAAGCAGTTCATGAGATGCTGAATAACCTTGGCAACAATCAGGAAATTTACAGATATTATACCAGCCATCTCGTAGAGTGAGGAGGACTGGTCAATAGAAAGGATAAGATGATGGCATGAAAACTATTTTTATGATTAAATAATCACACATTGTATAATTAACTAGCAATCCACTCCGACTTTACATGGATAGCGGAGTATATACACAAATTGTTTTCGTCAGAATTACGTATCAGCTGATTTTATACGTCTTCATAATCGTGGTCATATTTCGACCTATGTACACAAAATACATTATATACCTAAATCTTACTCATAAATCACTTTATTTGTCTATCTATTTATCATATCCAGACAGACGCAGCAAAGAAATTTTATTTTAAAATATGTAGTGATCTAAATAATGTTACTTGGACAAAAAAAAAACTTCAAATATTCCGGTTATCTTAAAATGAAAGGCAATAGAATCAATGAATCTCTGTACATTTTGGTACATATTTTTTTGCAAAAATAAACTGAGTAAAAAAATAATACGTAGTAATAATTTGACTCTGTATAACGAACATTAAATACAAAAATTCTCATTTTTAATCTGCAACAACAAACTGTACAAATTATACGTCACAAAATTCAGAGCATTAATCACACAGAAAGTTACTTTGTGAGTTACGCTTGATATTAAAATATTCAAGTTAGTGCGTACGTGGCAATTTAATTTTTAATTTATTTTCTATTACTAAGTACTTACTGGCCTTTGCTCGACTTTTGTACTACAATAAACTGTTTTTTTTTTCGAAGAAAATATTTTGTATTGAGTTAATGATATTTAGCGCCCTCTTTTAAAATTTGATTATAATTAAGTTATTTACCCATTGAAGATCAAAATTTCATATAATATACCTAAGTCTCTACAAATTAGTTTAGCATTTACAAGAAATCCATAGTAATCTTAATCCAATTCAACATAACATTTGATCCAATACATTCGAGCCGTTTCTGAGGCACATAAATATTACTTATACGACATAAGTTTCATTAATATAAGACTTAATTTACAATAGAAATATTATAAAATGCTTTATTTACGTGGATTAAGTTTCAGCGATAACTTTCCAGTCTTCCTACATTCAGTTTTCTTCATATTTAGCCTTTTTACAAAGCCTTTTTTCATATTTAGGCAACGTTGAAACAGAAACTCGAAAAGGCCAACCTGTAAAGCCTTATGATATTCCACGAGTGAGATCGGAGTATTTTTTCAAAAATGTTTTTTTTTCTTCAAATATGACATATAATTGTAAATAGATGTAATATGGATAATATTCTTTTTCTATTACCGGAATGTTCTAAATCAGCTGGCAGACAGCTGTGTGCCAGAACTTAAATTATGCTATGGTTTTTACAACAGACTAGGAAAATATTGCTATGGAGTACGAAACAATTTATATTTTACGTAATGATACGAACACTTTTCCGAATAATACGAAGTTAAAAAAAACCATTGACTAATTTTATTTGACACTCCAGTGAAGAAAACGAATACAACGACACCTCACTAATTCGGTTCAGCGCATTAGGTCGCTATGGAACATACATACACACGCGCGAGAAACACCGTCCTTAGCGCAGTCAGGTAAAAATTAAAATAATACGCAACACTATTTAAAATAAATTGTAAAAGATATCCATAAGTGATTCGGGAATACTGAAAAGGTGAGAAAAGAAAAAGCGATAAGTTAAATTTATGTTGCATAAGTGAATGGCAGAGTTGATAAGGGACGTCCGAGACTAACTTGTACCGAAAACATCGATGAGATACTAAAGGATGGCGGTATAAAGAGTACTTTTAACTGACGACTGCTTATACGTAGATGTTGGAACGTCGAAGAAAAGATAGAGAGTTGTGCTACGATCGCATCAATGTAAAGCCGTAATCTCCACCTACCCTCTAGTTATGGACGCGAATGCTTAAATCTAAAAAAAATATTGAAAATATCATAAAGATCACAACGCACTCATAAACGCTATGAAACCTTTCCCTACTTATTATTCAAGTCAACGTTTCTCTGTCGTACCTTTACATGATAAGGGGCAAACGAGCATCGTCTCACCTGATCTTATAGGATCATTGACGCCTACGCACATCCATAACACTTGAGATGGATACTACACATTTATATATTTCGGAAAAAAAACGTCTCATTTTATTCTTCAAATACAAAGGCTCCTATCTGAAGATATAAGCCTCAACTTGGTCACCGGATTTATTATTTATTATTTTTAACAATTATTGCAAGCTTATCAAAATTATAGCATGGTTAGATATTATATCAGAGGTAAAGGCGGATGAACAAAATCGATTATGCAAAAGTGAATGACAGAATGGAAAGGTTAACTCATATCATCACATCGAGCACTTATGTGACATTCTAGGTAAGAGCATTATTGAGAGCACCCTTAAGTAAGGAGCATGGGAGCAAAACTTTATACATATGTAGGTAGCACTTATCTCTGGCAAATAAAATTAAACAAACATAGACGGAATTAAATGATAAAATTAATTGACGGTCTAACTTTTTTTCAAATATATTAATTTAAAATAAATGTGATAATCATTAATAAATAACTAACAAAATTAATATTCTAAGTAATAATTAACTATACTAATTATATATATCGTCCATCTATAACAATATTAACGATCAAGTATCCTTTTTATATAAGTTCTTTATGTATTTAAAGTGACTGTCAAATTTAAACTGTTATCAAATAAAAGATATTTATCCGAGTGGCGTATAAACAAAACATAACATTCGAATTCAAAATCGTGAAATATTAAAATGATGTCTGCAGTCGTTAGTTTCGCAACGATTCCTCGCAGCTGAATAAAATGTCTTCCGCACAGCGGATAAAATTTAGAGTCGTGGACGAAAAATTAAACACATGTGAAATGTTTTCCGTAATTAAAAATCGCCTTTCGATAGTAATACACTAATTTAGGAATTAGAATTATTTATTTAAATTATGTAAAATAAATTTACTAACAATCTAACTGGCAGAACAGGAGGCGTGATGGACTCATAAGACGATCAGTTAGTTAGGATTATTAAAAATACAATGGAAATTTTTATGTTGAAATATTTTTCTTCTATCTTAATAAACTCAATTACGTTTGTGTTGATAATTCCAAATATTAAATTATTGTTAAAGAAAAACAATCAAAGCTTTACAGCTACTAGTATATTAAACAGTAGTCTGATGCTTCCTAAATGTGTTCTAATACTTGCGGTGATGACCGCAACTGTGGTCTACTTGGCCGAGATACGTCATTTAGCCACTCGACCACAGTTGAACTTTGTGAACCGCATAACAACCCCGTACTTCGGCTGGATTCGACGTTAAAACTGTTCGCTAGGGGCTTATACTCTTAACTTTTTTAACTTTAAACATAATCAAATAAAGTCATGTGAAAACGTTCTTGGGCCGAAAAGTCTGGACCGATGATCTGGTCAAGGACGCGCGTTGGCTCTGAATGAAGGCGGCGGGGGACCAATCTTTGTGCCGATCATCGGGGGAGGCCTACGTCCAGCAGTGGACGACCATATGTTGAGATGATTTATTGATTTATTGAACACGTTCGTTTGGTTTTATTATTACTAAGAGCAAAGTACTAATTTAAAAACTTCTGGACTGTCTGACTAACATCTGACTACCCTAGTCTGCGACACTGACTGCGTTTATATGTTTACGTAGACGGCATGATATTATCGATAATAATAATAATAATATTATCGACAATATTATCAATATAGACAAAGTCTGAAATAAACGAATTCCATTATTATTTCATTTTGATAAAATAAATATTTCAAAATCAATGTCTTCTTAAAATATTCCCATAAAATAAAATTGCAAGTTAAGCTCTTTAGCTTTGATCACAGATATTATTTTTCTAACATATAATGTTGTACGCGAAACCAAAATGACTTAATAAATAGTCAAAATCTTATGAAATCCGTTGTTGTTTATAGAATCTATATGTTCAGTTCAACAGATAAACATTACCTTTGTTTTATACCATGCAGTGATCCTATTTTACTCAGAAAACTATCACATCTTAACAGTGGTAGAGTCCGCAACAACAACATCTGTTGCACGAATGGCCCGCTCAACCGGTGAAATACCATGACCTCACAGATGGCAGGTGTGAAGTAGAAGTTCTCTGCGTTTCGTCTGATGAGTGAGGTGCCGGAGGCCCAATTTAAGTCCTTTTCCCTTTCCCA
>DWLR01002174.1:0-16087 GCA_018246295.1 Papilio alexanor hazarajatica | reverse complement strand
ATATATATATATATATATATATCAAAAACTTTCTTAAGATTAATTTAATTTGGTTAAAAAAATATCATTAAATTAAGATTTTACAAACTACAAATTACAATATATATGTCTGTGTGTGTGTCTTTAATATTTCCGTCAAACTGATTTTTGCCTTTGATTTTCGCCTGAAGACTACACGTCTAAAATATACATTTCATTTGAAATTTCTCGCGTGTTCCATTGTCGCGATAAAACATTTGTTCCAGCCGGCTGGGTCGCTGGGCGCGCGTTGCATTGTGCATGGCATTTTAAAAAATTCAACCGACTCCTGCTTTTGTTTCGTTGACAAGACTACTATTATATGATAAAGTACGACTTACCACGCTGTGATTACCGTACATAGATACTTAAATTCTATTTGCAAGTGAAATTATACATTTTTTACTTAGTATCAAAGTACTTTAAACTTTATTTAACACCGCAACTAAAAATTGACAACAAGGTTTTAATGAAGTTATTTAATTGGTTGCTAAACAATGAAAATAAATTGACAGTTAAGCAGTGATTTACCAAATATAAAATTAAATAGATTGTACTTCATAATTGATACACTATTATCTATTTCAACAAAAATTGCATTGGTACGTTTTAAACGATTAAAATTAGTATAGTTTTCACAGTTGAATGTATTGGAAAGAAGTTTTTTTTTAATTTTTTACTAAGTTTACTTACTTATAATTATAATTATTGGAAAGTTGACAGCATGAATTAAAGCCTTATCATCGATATCCCTATTAGGCTATGGTTTAGTCTACGAACTACCGATCACGAGGTCGTGGGTTCGGATCCCGCCCGCCATTCGACTATTGTCGCTTTCCATATCCTAGCAGAAGCTTTTATGCTTAGTTAGAATGGTAAAAAAAATCCGCCGGTTTTGTATCCTCTCTAGTGTCCATTAAAAAAATAAAGAGTTTTTGTCAGTTAAGAATTACATTTAATATTGCTACTATTACAGATAAAACAACCCAAACACTCAAAAGGATACGTTACGTGTAAAGAAAAACCATTACACTGAGTAAATTCACGCTTAACAAAGGAAAACTTGCCATGCTATCTATTCCACTACAATTATCGTTCTTATTGCATCTATCTCAAAGGAAAATACTTTTCTGCTGTAAATTATAACCTGATTTACTTAAAATGTACGACATAAGCCAATTGTTGGAAACATAGATGAAACTAATATTAATTTAATCTATTCAATAAATAGATAAAGTTTTAAAAGTAGACGCAAAGTTAAATTTTACTTCTTTTCACTATCGTGAAAGAATTGTCCCTGATGTAGGTTTTGTAAATCTGTCTTACAAGTTACAATGTCTTCAAGGTCCAGATATAGTGACAATATAATTTCATGATTTCTTTTAATAAAAATATTGGCGAATAGTATTAAAATAATTAAAAAATAAATAATTTATAGTCGGGACACCGTCACTCGATATCTTTTACAGCCCATTTAACCAAAATGATTTTTCATATTAATGAAAGTTGAACCGCAAACATGTTAGTTATCCGTTCAGTAAAAAATCATTTCACAGTCCATTAAAATTTTTGAAACTCAATTATAAAATAAAGCGACCATAATAGCAAGACATGAGAATTAAAAAGCGACATTACGCCATGTTCTGCACCAAATAAACATGCAATGTATTAAGTCGCAAAAAAAAATCCGAAAAAGGAAGTCCGAAAATTAGAAGGAAACTCCTCCTAACAAGTGATTCTATTCATACTTCATGTTAAATTCTATATAGTTTATATACCAGTAATTTTGATGTCAACCTAAGTTTGATAACTTAAAACTATACGCCTTAACACTTAGATTGAAGAGAACTAAAAGCATGTGTTTGACATAACAATAAACTTATTAATAGAGAATTTAATGTGAACCCGCTGCTAACTGACCGCGTTTGAAATTGTTCTCACACGGTTAACGGTTTATGTGCTGCAGTGCATGTAGCGAAACCTTCAACTATCTGATCGAAGTCCGCCCACTTTATAGATTGTGTTATAACTAATGGTTAATTAGTCACGTCAACAAAATATACATACTTATTAAATAAATAGAGTTACAGAGAAAATATACGATTTTAGTTTGAAAAAAAAATTAGATGTTGCGTGTTCTGGCGAAGAAAAAAACTAGATTACACGAAGATTGATTGTAGGTAAATTTATCGCATTAAATGCTCTGCATAGTAGGTACATAGCATACCCTGATTTATGTGTTAACTCAATTCAATTAATGTAACTCGATTACTGTACTAGATAATTTATGTGCAATATGCATGAACGCGTCGATAAATTGAGAATGACTATTCTTGAGCTATGAACTTAACGTGTCGTATTTATGAAGTTATCTAAATAGAAGTATAAAAATTATATGTGAAGATCAAATAAATCAAGAAGTAATAAAAATAATATGTAAACAATATTAATGCTATCAAAATTATTGAAAGTCAATTAATTTTTCATCCATTTTGATATTATTAATTACAATAAATTAAACTTTTAAATCTATTTTTCACAAATGTTCTAATTAATGTCTGATCAGTAGAACGTAATTACATATTGAATTAAAAATCTAAAGACTGCGATTATTTAAAACTGTCAAAGTTTGCAACACTACATTTTTTTTTAAATGGAAAGACTATAAAGTTAATTTACAAAACCCTATGTGCTAAATTAAAGTGGTCTGATATTAGCCAACACGGAGCTTCGTTTACGCTCTTCAAAGATCATCGAGTGCTAAAAATGCTGCTCTGGTCACATGATAGACATTAACATAATTGAAGTAACTTTTAACAAATGTAAAGTATTTAATTAAAAAAAAAACAATAAGCCCGACTGTATGACACTTCGGGGAAGAATGCAAACCGAATGATACCTCAGTTTTAAAAATCGGTCAAGCCGTTTAGGCTATAAGAAGTCACAATGGTACGAACTTACCTACGTACAGTCGAGTTCCTTGGCGGTGTTCCACTTATAGAAAAAATACTTTATTCCTTGCGACGAGTTGAACTCCTTACAAATAACCAATTAGGGTGCTATCGATATTTTGAGAAAATAAAATAAAACCTGTGGTATACCTGCATCCTGACCCTACCTTGACTATTGTTATCATCGCTGTCTTTGTTTTCCGCTCTGGAAGTTTTACGACCTCTGCCATTCAGACGCATTCATTATTTCTGAATACTCTATTGTTACAACATTGACCGACCTTTTTTCGTCGTAACACATTTAAAAGTGGCATCCTATTGGTGATTGATTCTGCGTCAACGTTTCAAGGCGTACGAAACGTTCAAACAATAATCTTTTTTTAAAGTGTAATAGCGCCAAGAAACCCGACCTTACCTAAAAATTTGGTTGTTAAAGTGCCAAAAGCCTAATGGTTTTGGGTACGGATTTAGGACTACCGATCATATCCACCACCACAAGCATTTTAGCTTAGTTGGAAAGGTAACAAATATATATATATACCGTTATGACTCTATTAATATATTAGAGTGCTAAAAACCACTTAAAATACCATAATGATATGAACGCGTGTGTGACTAAACTCCGAGACAACTGAAGAGGTTTTAATTAAATGTTTTGTGTGTATTTCGGTGGTTTGAAGAATAAATATAAGAGGGGTAGGGGTAAAATATAATATAGGGGTATAATATATTTACATAGGACTATATCTGACCCTTAGATCATCTTACCTTGGTATCATATTCTTGAAGCGTTATTAATTCAGATTTACTTACGTTGGAAACGAAAATTGTATATAAATTAATACTCGAGTAACTTGTTTTTCAATTTACCTTCCTCTGGAACGTTACAAGATAAGCTTTCATTCAGGATTATTATTGGAAATTCGGGTTCGATTCAACGGTAACTGATTTCGTTTTTGATTCAGTTATTTATTATGAAATCGTAAATATATGATGTTTGTGTGTTTATTGATTAGATAATAAAGTTATAAATTGCCATTCATATCTTTATTATATAAACAATTTTTTGATGTGAATAGAAAAATGTATTAATTACTTGCCCTTGCTCAGAGATATTCAGTTTGTGCTTTGTTAAAGCTTTGAATTAGGTTTAAAAACAAATAACAACGAGGTCCAATCATACCCGACCAACATTTGTGATTTTCAAAAATCCTCACCAACATTTGTTACGTCACTAGCATAGAAAATCTTTTCAAAAATAATATGCTTAATATGACCTTAATTTGAAAACCATATCGTCGTTTTAATAGCATGATCTTGAAAAAAGGAGTCGTTTCCATTCAACTCTAGGGCACCCTCGAAGTATTTCTATTGAAACGTTAGTATAATAGAATCCTTCGAACAACTCATAGAATACCTTAGAAACTGAAGGATCTTTTCGCACTTTTTCCGTACCGTACTTGTCAGGTGAATTCTATTAAATCACCTTATAGTTTATACTTTCCTAAATAAAACTTTTTCATCTCCACTAACTTGTAACTAGAAAACTTTGGATCTATACTCAGGCGAAAGGTGAAAAATTATTCCATCTTGTTTTGCTTTGATTTAAGTTGTGATAAAGAACTTTAACATGTGCTGACAAAAATCCTAAAGCCAGCGCCATCTGGAAAGTCCGAAAACCTTACGGAATACTGGCCTGTGGAAGTAATTTCAAAAGCAGTTCTGCCGAGTTTCGTCTTGTATGTGAGGAAATAAACAAGGATGGCATGGAGAGGACACCATTTTCTCCTTACCCTTTACTGCAGCTAATCTCTTCTCTTCTCATCATAAACCGTGGTTTTGTCAACTTTTCAACAAACATATATTGTGTATTTTTATGAGTCGTGAGGATAATTTAATTTAAGATGAACCGCTTTCTTGGTGGCCCACATTCTTTTAAAATTGAGGTAAACCTCATTTAATACGCATTATCGAAACATTAACTCTATATTGATACCATTTGCTTATTTTTCTCTATTTAAATTTAATTAAAAAAACAACCACGAGAAATACGAACCACGACAGATTAGCATATTGTGAACCATTAGAACTTGTGTAACTTGACCTCTTTCTGCCACTATGTCTTTCGATTGTTATACCAATATGTCTTTCGAGATGTTTGTCCTATCTTTGTATTTATGGGTTTGCCAATATATTCATTACTATGAGCATATTTAATATTTATTGCCTTACGTATAGTATGTGCTTACAAACGTTTATGAAATGATCCGTTGTTGCTTTATTAAATAGAGGAACGTGACTAACACTAGCAACCTAGCTCTCTTGTCCACACTACACAGAGCTTATTAATTCTCTAACAAAATACATTTCAACGAGGTGTTTACAATCTACACAGTATACGGTGATTAGTCCGGCTAAATAATATTGATTTAAATTTATTTTCTGCTAAGATATTTTCAAATATGACTCTTCACAGATCACCACCGGGATTAAATAATTAAACCTTTTTTCCAAACCGCAGGAAATAATATAAAACTTAACGATAAAAGTGTGTAAATTTTTATAGGATTAGGGGAAAAGCACGGTGGGTTTCCTAATGTTAAGTAATCGCCGCCCAAATTTTTAACAAAAACAAAACCAACTTCAAATGTGTATATTTTTTTCTATGTTATTAAGTCATTTGTAGCCACAGTATGTTTCATTACAAATCCATGGAACCTGAACAGGGCTTGCGTTAAATCTACTTGTATGTATGAATATGTTTTTTTTTTATCTCATGCACAACGTCAACTGAACCTCCTTGAAAATCTCCTACTTTTTTAAGTCGTTCCATAGAGGTTATAAAGTATTATTATTTTTTTATTAATCGCCACCCGTAACTAATAAGTATTGAAAACAACGAAATCGCTTATCTATCCAATTTATGACCTATTTAATTTTTTATAGTGATTAATTGTCTGGGAAATGGGGATTATTGTTTAAACTCAATGTTTGTTTAGAATATTATTTTTAAATTTAAAAAAATGTGATATCAAATTCATCAGATAACTAAAATGCCACAAAAATTGTGTTTTGTTTTTCTTCATACAACTAAGGCGATAAAGTACACCATATAATTGGAATAATTTGAGAACTAATCGTTAATTGCGAAATCGCATGTTGTTCATTAGACTTGTTCTAATTAGTTTGGTATTTTCTTTGTAATGAAATTCTCAATCTAAGCTTATTTGGATTAAATAGTATTTTGTTCTGAATTAACACTCGAAGAAAAAAAAGGTGATCAATTAATTTCTTTAAAGATTATTACGAGAATTTCTGTCAAAATTAATTCCAAGTTATCTTCATCAAGAATGGTTTCAATTGCCCGTATGACAGGAGAATGATATTGTGAGAGATTGTGTGTACTCGTATCTATGTTTTCTTTTATGGAAGTAGGTGGCCAACACGCAGTCGGGTAAGTCGCCGCTATCCATAGCCGTGTATTCAATTGTGACCTGTAGCCTAAATGGCTTGACCGATTTTGCAAAATGAGGTGTCATTAGATTTTTATTCTTCGCCGAAGATTTACTACTTTTTTTTAACTCTATTTTATAGTACTACCTTGGAATTAATTATACTTCTATGTAATAAGAATTGTAAGTTAACTTAGCCCGTAGTGAGACTTTGTACTTTGACAATGGCACTTATCTGCAGTATCTCTGTATATTACAAAGCAAAGCCGCCGAAGCACTAACCAAGTCATACAACGTCACGTTGTATTAGAGACTAATGGCCTAAAAGTTATGTAACATCAAATACTCCACGGATATATTTGATAATAGTTAAATGTTATTACGCCGTAAAATTTTTTTTTACTCTTAAAATTTAATATTAATATCTAATTCTCGATAATTTAAGTATTTAATAAAGTAAAGTATTTACCAAAGAATATTTTCAGAATTTAAGATATTATGATTTATTTACTGTTGGTGGTGTCATTATACAAATGCATATGGACGTACTGAGTAAAGAAAAGCAGCTGTTATTTTTATAACTAAGGGAACTTGACTCTCACTTATTATGCCATACATCATATACGGAATTACGTTACGACGTTATTCACGTGTTACCTACACTGTTAATGAAGCAACCATTTAAATTTAAAAAAAAAATTGTCATCGTATTTCGTTAAACATTTTACTTTAATTGCAGATAAATTTGGGATTTTTATTAATGAAAAGCTCAAAATACAATTCACACAATTTTATTGTATCATTACAATTTCAGCCTTGCTTTTATCAATAGTTTTATACAATATATACAGCACAAACGTCATCTCAGTCACCCGTATAACTATATATTACATTCCGTCAAATCATTGACAAACTTAAATAAGAAGTTTGGTACATTTGAGAAAATAAGATCATTTCTTTATACAATGACAACATGAAATACAATTTTATAATCAGATGTATAGAAAAGAGAACGAATATAGATGAACGCAATACATAACCTTTACACTAACGATCATAACATTCTCAAGTGATTGCCAGTTGAGCTGCAATCACTTTTAGCGTGCTGTCATTGACGTGAAATGCCAAGACTGTTAGCTAATTGCGAGCATCGTGCTACCACCTCGTCTTGTAACAGACTGAATGACATAGCTATTAAAATTAGACCAAAAACTAAATACGCACAACAAGCGATCATCTGAATATATTCATTCTTAGAACTCTCCGTACTATGTTTTGACGTAAGAAAACTTGTTGGAACGAAATCCCCGAAACCTATAGTCGCTAAGGCTATAAAGCAAAAGTATGTTGCGTCAAGGAAGCTCCAATTTTCCCAGACAGAGAATATAGTTGCACCTACACATATATAGGCCAGTAATAAGAATAGAACAATTCCCACGGGGATGTGACAATGTTCGATGCCGTGACTCTGATGTGGGACACTCGTGGATGTACTGCAACTCGGAACTGCACAGCTTTTGACCTTTTCATTATCCTCATTCCATATTAAAGGCACTCTTGAGGGTGTATCGTGAGGACATATTCTGTAAAAATACGACATGCATCAGTATTATTCCTACAAAATAATAAGTTTCTACTTAATAATTTCCTATCAAAAATAATTTGCTATGACAGTGGAGAAAGTAAGATAAGGTATCATAATAAACAGTGAGTTAATAGTAAGTAGCAAAAAAATAACAAGTACTATACACATATCTCAAATGATTTTTTTTAATAATTTTCCTACTATTTTTCTTAGTAAGTGACAGGTGTTGAAGTAGATGAATTACGTTACAGTTATTCGGTACAAAATATCTGCTAGCTAATCTAATATTTTCTATCACCTATTTTTGTGAGTCTCGTTAATTTTAGAGTAACTTACATTTCATCGGTATCTTCTGATTCGTCAACTTCCTCGCGACAGCTGTTCATAATAATATCCCCACATTCTTCAGCTATCAGTTGCTCTATAGCAACACCCCGTGGTCTATGTACCGGGCTCCGTCCGCGACCTCGTCCCACGCCATGAATTGTCGCCATACATTTCATACTGTTCAAATTTTTCTTTCGATCTAATGTCTGCGTTTGAAGAGTTCCAGATGAATGAGGTTCTACAAATAAAATAAAATATACGAAATGAATTGTCACTAAGATTATTTTCATTGTTGTATAATTAAAAATAAAAACCGAAAAAGAAATGTTATATCTATTAACAAAAACATTTGTCGTGAATTTTTTTAATAAATTTTTATCAGTTATATATTTTGTTTTTTTAACGTCATAAAAGTTATTTCAGTTTAAACGAAATATTTACCATCAGATAAGGCACTGCGTTTTACACGACCTAACGTTGCCGCTCTAGGACTCGCAGGTGCTTTCTCGAATACTTGTGAATATTGTCCCTTTTCACCAGCTCTAGCTTTTACGGTTCCAGCATATCTATGAGGTCGAGGTGGAAATGATGTATATTGATTATTTTGGATTGGCTGAGGCAGCAACCGTTGTTGTTCGTGAAGTTGAAAATGATTTTCCAGCTGCAAAAAATATAATTATGAAGTCTTGCTTCGAGTAACATAATATTAATTGCCTAACTTCACGTGACCTATATTTCATGAAGCAAAATATTTTTCCTTTTCCCTGTGTTATACTTTTTTCCTTATTTCCCCCTATTTTAATATTATCATTTACTTTGATGGGACTGGTCCTGGAAAGGGAAATATAGAAACCGTACCCAACATCCGGTGATAGATGATAATAAAAGTGGAAAACGAAAAACGAGTGGAAATAGTTGGAAGTGGCAAAAGATAAAAGAGGAGTGTATGCTATACTCAGCAAGGGCCGGACATATTTTGAATCTTACTTATTACTGAATTTAAAATGTGTAACAGTGAAGCAATCTCTTCATGTACCATTATTATCTCTTTGAATATTAGATAGCAGATTTCAATCGGCTAGTCCAGTAAAGTGTCATGCCTCCATATATTTATCACCATCTTCAGACTGTTACAATTAATTAAGTTTGTTACATGTAGACAAGAACTATAGATCTATTCTAAGTATAATTTTAATAAATCCTGTTACACTTACTTCTCCTTCTTTCCTCCAAGTGTTAGGAATCTTATTTTTAGTCGCCTTCAGCCAGGCTATTCTAGCCAGACGAGCTAACGAAGCTCCGAGGCCCGCCAAACAGGCTAAAGTTAATGGCACACCGGCCGCTGCGTAAGCTACTGTTGCAACTCTGCCTGCTGCCGTGCGAGGAGAAACGTTGCCATAACCTGGATAAAATAAAGACAATTTAATGGGTTATTTTGAAGTTCAGAACCCTAAATCAATGATTTATAAAAAAAAATCAATGCTGCGATTGAAATGTTTTCGTAAAGGTGCCATTATAGTGTTATAAAGTTGCCAATAATTTAATAACTGTATCAGTGTCGTAATAGTGCCATATTGACTTATTAATGATGTCCTAATGGTGTAAAATAGAAGCGCCACTAAGAAATAGCCAGTTGTAACTGATCAGTATAATAATAATAATAATATACCTATTGTAGTAATAAGAGTGATGCAGTATATTAACGCGCCAGAGAAAGTCCACTTATTGTCTATGGCGAGTTCTGGCTGTGCGTCCGCCTGCCGCGCGGCCGCCACTACCGACGACTCGAATTTGCGCAGCTGCTCATGCACCAGCCGTGTCCAGTTGCGCTCGTACAACACGTTTAGACGTTCTGTAACAAATTTGATTTTGTACATAATCGCACTAAATATTTCGTTTCTATTCCGTTGTCTGAGATGTGCGACGAAACGCGACACGACGCGGCCCATACTTAACGAGTGACTTATTACAGCGGTAACGAATGCCACAAATATAAATATAATGTGTAGTGGATGTTTTTTATCGAGTTGCTTCACCTTATCACCTTTGTCGCCCACCTCGAACAATCGAATTTGAAATCGAACCGAATCGTTAACACAAATAGGATTTAAAGAAGATAATGTATAATCTTAGTACCTTCGACGCTAATTGTACGAAATTGAAAAAGAAAATCCTACTGCACATCTAGCTATCTCTTCATTGTACCAATTACATTTTAATATACATCTATATGTTGCAAAAATAATTAAAATTCTCATAATCAAATTGGTTTATTTATACCATGTTTATCTTTTTAATGTAATTCCAATTATTTTATTTCAATTTCCAGATCAGGGCTAAATAACGATCACGTTTAGTTTTTAACGGAGAAAAAGTGACCGATTTTGATAGTACTACAATATTCTAATGATGATATGTGATAAGTGACTGCTGTCTATAGGTGACGCATCTGCAACAATCTTGTGTTGCAGATGTGCAGATGTTGTTCATCTTACAATCTCGGCAGACTTGACTGAGCTCCAGCTACCATCCGCACCACCTTGATGGTCGGCATTCCACAACCGTGCGGTTTTCACGAAACTTCCTGCCTCGCACAGCCGCGATGTAGAATGATCTGTCCCCAGCGGTATTTCCAAACCGATACGACTTAGGGGCCTTCAAGAAGAGAGTGAACTTCCTCCTTAAAGGCTGGCAACGCATCTGCCGTTTCTCTGGTGTTGCGAATGCCCATGGGCGTCGGTTGACTTAATATTAGGCGACCCGCTGCTCGTTTGCCTCCCTAATTCTATAAAAAAAGACCACTTCCCGCTGTTTTGAAAAGTATCTCTTTTAATTAACACTCCAGCAGGAGGTCGATTGTAGCTGTTTCAATGCTAGTAAAAACTTAACTGGCACTGGTCGAGGAGGTCCCGCAATATTACTGGCGTAAAATATGCAGCTCCGCGCAACCCGCTTGGGTAATTAGAGCGCTCATTTCCTTTTTATAAAAAAAAACGGTGAAAACTCGGAGCTTTTTGCTACAAATTCGTGAAACAATATAGTAATTTCACTAAAAGTAGAAATGACAGCTTCATAAGTATTCTGATTGAATCGTAGATACACCCAAAGTCTATTTTGTATAATGTACAGCAATTCTACCCCGATGTATTCCAATGTTGTACGTTGACTTTAGAGAAAGCCTCTTTCATTTATGGTATAACGTAACTTTCTGACGACGAAATAATTTATTTTTAACTGTGGTAGAGTCGACAACAACATCTTTTGCATGAATGGCCCGCTCGACCGGTGAAATACCACGACACAGAAGAGGCGTGAAGTAGAAGTATTCTGCGTTCCGTCTGAAGAGCGAAGTTCCGGAGGCCTTATTTCTAATAATCTTCCCCTTCCTACCCTTTTCTAATAAGAAAAGTGGATTTGACAGAAAGGGAGAGAGATAGGTGAAGAAAATATCTATTTTTCTATTTATCCCCTCTTATATATATAGACTGACTGGTTAGCGCAATGGCACTTGCCTCTCACTTGCCTCTCGCGCCGCAGGTCGTGGGTTCGATTCCCACCACAACATTTGTCTGCATGAACATGTCTGTTTGTCTTGAGTTTGGATGTAAAGACCACCGGAAGATAGGCAGCAGCGTCCTTTTCTTAGTACGGTGGAACATACTGCGATCGCCAACCCGCCTGCCAGGCGTCGCGATTATGGCACATTTCCCTCCAATGATGCGATCAATGGAGAGGCTTTTGTCCAAAGTGGACGGATCATAGGCTGAGGCGGATAGGTGGATATCTATTAAAGGTATGTCTACGTGTAGAGGTTACTTAAGTGTAGCTTACTCGTTTGCCAATTTCTTGTATTAAAAAATCATTAAATCGGTTCAGTAGTCAGAGTTTACATGTTACAGATAAACTTTACTCTTCATTCCTTTAGTATAAATGTATTGTGCAACAAAACACAGCACGTGGTTTCCGGGTAGGTAAGTTAATTCAATTGTGTCTCTCCTCTGGATGCAATAATGTCTTGTTTCGTGAATATACATCAGAAAATTACTACTCATTTATCTACTACAAATGAACCTATAAAAAACCTTTTTGTATATCTAAGCCCGAAGCAATTCCAGTAGATCAAAATATATTTTGATATTTGATACAGTTTCATTACAAACGAGCAATTACATTAGACAATAAGCCGATAAAACAATTTTGTTTTCTTATTTCTCTTTAACTAAATGTTGTAACGTATATTATTTTCACTAGCCTAATAAAATATTTACTAAAACAAAGAATTTAGCGTTGTGTATCTGTAATATTATACATCTTTTTGTTCAGAACTTCATTGAGTTTTTTTTGCAAAAAAAAAGATTCCATTTTTTTATTTAATATATCAGACGTAAATAAATTAATTGTAAATTGTTTAACCACATTTTTGGTACTAAAATATCATATTGATCTCTAACTTATCATTAAGCTCATTAAGCTTTAGCTTATACTACGACATACAAAACACTTACGCCCGTAACCCATAGGGGTAGGCAAAGATTACGGATTTACCTTGACGTAATCCTGGCACATCTCTCTAGGAGATGTTTTTTTAAATGCATTTAAGAGGTTCCAGTGTGTCAACACACTGCTGCTATTATTAATGCAGCAACCTATTCTATTACATACGTTTGAGTCGAAATAAAATATGAATTTTTTTTTTCCTCAATTTTTTTTAATAGGCTTGATATATTTCATATCAGACCAATAGCGAATTTTAACCCGTGATGTTATGTTTCGGAATTCGTGTTCAAAACCATTAGATTACTTGCGCGTAAAATGTTTAGTTAAGTCAGTTCAGTAATATCGATTGGAGGCTACATTATTAATAGGTTTGACAATTATGTCTGCAACATAAGCGCCCGATATGTCGATATAGTGGGCTATTTGTAGCATTTTATTTGAATTTTGTACCACTAACTGTAATTTCCTAAGGAACTTAAAAAGAAAACAGAAGAATTTGAATAAATTCTTAAGTTTTTCACCGTCGGTAACAACCCGTAAATTGCTACGATGCATTTTTCATGAGACAAGAAATATCGGACGCTATAAATTCACGATTTAAATATTGAAATAGCTTCTAGCCACCGTTTTAAATCATGTTCTTATATATTTTTTATATCACTCAAAAAGATAATTTTAATCGACCTTTGCCCATGTCCTCGAAACAGTTATTGACATAGATTTAAATATTATAGCCATGTTATAGACATAACAATTTATCATAGGGTTACAATACATACGACAGTAAGTGGGTATATTCCCGAGGCCTGTAAGTACATATATTCTCGAGGAGGGTTGGCGTCAGGCAGGCGGTCGTCCGTAAAATTATAACCAAAACCAGCAACAGTATGGGCTACAGTAGAGTCCAGGATATATGGAGGAGTAGAACATACTGTGATGACTACATACTGTGACCCTACGCAAATGGGAAAAGGGAAGGGAAATGAGGGTTGCAATACATAGAGAAAGCGAAATTAGCCTTGCAGAAGAAAATTCAAATGCAAGACTTTATTTTATGGTAGAAGATGGCAAACGAGCAGGCAGGTCATTTGATGGAAATGAAATCTAAATGAATACTGCTCACATATGCAATGCGTTCCCTAAATTTTATGGACAGATGAGTGGATGACGATGCTATTTCCCTTTCCTAAGAAGAGAAGGGAGAAGAACTAGAATAGGGACTTCGGTACCTATCACTCATAAGACGAAACACAGAATGCTCTCTCTTTCACACCTCTCTTCTATGGGGCTGTAGTAATTTACCGGCCGAACCGACCCATTTGTGCAAGAGTGCCTTCTCTTTTAAGAGATAGGAAATAGAATTCTTCATTTATATGTTGCCATGGCAACAATGTTGACATTAACAACTTTTTGACTTATCTATTATCGAACTTAATATTCGCAGTATCAAATTACAAAACAAAATAAGTTAAGGAAATAGGAAACGAAAGCGTGCGAAGCCGCGGGCAACACCTAGTTTTATCTATAAGTCATTTATAGTCACGCTATGTCATTACGAATACATTAAATCCAAACAGGGCTAGGCTTAAACCAATATGTAAATTTTTAGTATATCTTCAGAACCCAAGGTCTAATGACATTAAAAATTAAATGAAATACACTTGTGACTGTCTCCCTTTCTTTTTTTTAAATCGGTTCTTAAATGATTAAGTTGCGTGGTTTCAAAAATAATAAAATACAACCGAATTGAGAACGTCCTCCTTTTTTTTGAAGTCTGTTAAAATAACGTATATTTAAAAATGTAATTTGTTACAGTATACAAAAACGATTCCAATTTCCGAATAAAACTCTCAAATTTAACTGTCAATTTATATCACACACAATTCAGTTTTTGTTTAAAGCGTAACTGCGGCGTACAATCTGGTTTGAGATAAGCTCCAAAACTGATTTGTAAATATTTTTTAAAAGTCGCGAAACAGTTTTAATAAGAAGTGTTAATATTCAAAGGATATATTTTAAATTATTTGTCACTATATTAATACATTTTTGATGATCTAGTTCTTTTTTCAGATTAAACTTTCTTGCAGACCTACCTAATTATAGGTATGCTACTGGACAACTTACAACACTTACTTACTTAATAATACGAAGCTTTCAAATTCCTACGAAAAAAAGTAGTAGTTGAAGGATCGACAATGCGACAACCCCTGATTTTTTTACTGATTTTTTAGTGAGTATATTGTATCTACAAAGTAATATTCAAGATTAAGAAAGCGCTCTGTTGGGTCAAAATCAATTTACCATGCATTGCATTGTAAGGATAAGTGAGAATAAATCTTTAACGGTATGAGAATTCATGATGGAATATTCGTCGCACTATCGTGAAATCCTTGAGATTCGAAGATCTGAAGTGTGCTCGAGTAAGATCGACTCTTGATAGGAATCAGGAATGTGTTGTCGAGTCTTTAGCGCCATTTTGACAAGTACTTTGAACATAAATTGAATCATACACTCACATCCTTTCGAACATAATTTAATATTCATGGATATTTAACATACATCAATATCTTCAGTTTATATCATATTTAGTAGTTACACAACTTATTATTATCATTTCATAAACAAACAGTTTTATATATTTTTACATAAATTAAATTGAATAAGTAGTGTTAAATATTTTTTTTTTATTTGTTGATAGAAGAAAGATACGACATGTCTTTCTATTATGGCAACCCAAGGACAGTAAAGGACGGTGAGCGTTCAATAAATTACTTTGCTTAAGGCAAACAAACTGATTTTTAACATTGTGTATTGGCTTGATAATTCTTGTCCCTTTTTTAATTGTCAATAGTATTAATTGATAAAAATAGATAGTAAAAGGTCGTTTAGCGTTCGAAACAGTTTGCATGTTCGTTTTTAAAATCATTAATGATGCCCTACTAAAATTGGAATTGTTCTGTGAGAGTTTATTGTGCGAAGCGACGGTTGGCTGTCTTGCTGAAATAAGTCTATAATCAGAAACTCGAAACTTAAACTTGCTAGAATCAAATGAATTTTCAAATCATTTCAATCAAAATATTTTTTAGGATGTAAAGTCAATGCACAAAAATATCTCCCATTTAACACCCTGTAATTTAAATAAAAAGCGAAGCCGTATGAATTTTGTATCTATCCTGGTTCATATGTATAATATTAAATAGTTAAATAGTGGTAATAAGATCGCAATATCACTTATCATGAACAGTCTAAGTAATTCT
>DWLR01002173.1:0-16089 GCA_018246295.1 Papilio alexanor hazarajatica | reverse complement strand
AGAAAAATAAAATATTATTATTTAAATCTTTGCATTTTTTAATATTGATTCCAAGAATTTTTTGATTCACCCTCGTAGCGTATAGTAAAAAGTTGCGGGGCAAATCGCTTTGACTTATGTTCGTACACGGCGATTGCCATTCGAAGTAACGATTTACAATCACTGCGACGGAGACTCGATATTCTCAAGTCGACATGTTTATTAGTGCGGCCGAAATATCGCTATAAATTATTTTAAATATCACAAGCAAACTTGAGCAGATAAGCGAGCCGTTAGACAATCGGTAGCCGGTAGAAATCGGCGAGGGTTCCATCAAATTTGCATTGCTTTGCGTGTCTGTCACCTAAAAGTTTTGGCTACCTTGTACCTAAACCATAACATGATGATTTATATTTGTAAACATATCATTTTTAGTCTAAACACTGCGCACGGTAAAATCATCTTTACGTGAATTATAGTTCTCGGTTTTAACTAAGGCGCTATAGTATCACCAGTAGAGCAGATCTAATTTTCGTCGATTGGATTATTGAAACGCCACGCAACGCCAGGTGGCTTAAGAACGAAAGCACAAATGGTCTAGCGGTCAGGTCAGGACTGCGAAAGTTGAAGTCTTGCATCCGCATCTACCACTGTCATAAGCCATCTCCTATCAAAATTGTGGCTTATTTGGAACTAATTGAAATAATGGTTAGAATTGTTAATTCGGAAAAATGCAAAAAACTGTTCTTTATACTAGACACTTAACAGTTTCGAATTGTGTTCTAGATTCAAGTAATGTTATTTAAAATTTGTATTTAAGAGCGTTTGACGTCCACAAATTTTAAGTTTGCTCGATTATTCGCTTAACCCGATTCTAGGAATCGCGGAATCGTTATCGATGCCCTATTCAATAACCGTTTCGTACCGATATATTGTTATTGCTGACGTGAGTTACCGATTCAGAGATGGCAATAGAAACAATCGAATAAATATCTGATGGAATTTATCTTTATTTTACATCTAGTCGATGTTACGACTGAGGCTCACGAGCGAGCTTTAGTGTTGGCAGACGATAATTTGCGGACTGACTTTAATCCACAAATAAAGTCTACGATAACGCCCAGATTGATCACGATACTAATTTCAACTTGACGATTTCCGTAGCTCTTGCTTCTTGTTACTGTATGTTTACATTTCTAGGTTTCCTTCTTATAATTTGTAGGGGAAAAGTGTGGCTTAAAGGCGGTTACCAAGATTAAGGAAGGTATTTTTCGGTAGTTTGACACGTTGAAAGGATGAAAGTAAATGGCAGCTATGGTAGAGGTCGTTCTAGACGAATACCCACCAGATTGGTGACCTATTAAAGATGGCGGTATTAGAAGTAACCATAACCGACGAGAGGTGTATGCGTAAATGTTTGAACGTAGAAGAGGCGAGAGAGGTGTATCAGGACCGCGCCAAATGGATATCCGTATTCTCTGCTTACCCCTCCGGGCTACAGGCGTGAGTTACGTTGCTGTTGATGATTGTGTCGAAGAAAATAAAATGTTTAAAGCATTTAAATCATAGTCGTGGTTCTGAGGGTCCAACTGAAATCGCTCGGTTAGGTACTATAAAACTGTGGGTGAAAAGTGGTACACATTGATATGCTCAGAATAAAATGCGCTCTCTAATTATATCCGTTGCCAAAATCGCTTCTCCTGTGATTAACTAGATTTATTAGGCTATTTAAATTCTATTTTAAAATACTACTTTGATTTCCTCGCAACGAAACCCATTAAAAATATAAATTTGCCGATCTTTTTCACAGGAATTGATAAAAGTGACTATTAAATTAATTTTACATTTTTCAAAGTGATAAAATTGACTCACAATAATTTGCTCGACGAACACAAACCGATATTTATTGAGAAGCCATCATTTGCGTCTCGCTCGGTATGGGTACGCAGTTATTTGATGTGTATTTCAATTGTCAGAGGAATCGGTTACGGCGCGGGACTAGATTGATGTTAATGTTCTAGTCTACTCAACCTGAGCCATTTTAAGTGTCCCAGATTGATGGGGCGGCGACGTCGGGGCTTTAAAATAGCGCTTTTAGACAAACATGCACTAGATTGTTTTTATACGAAATGTTTAGAATTTATTAGTAACAGTTCATTTTATAGATTGTATTACAAATATTCACGATATTTTAATTTACTAATTTGTTATCGAACAATTTTACCACTAATTATTATTTGGGTTTAGTCTAACTTCTAAATGTCTACTGAGTTAAATAGTGTTATAAAGATCAGCTTTATTTATAGAGACTACGCATTGTATTCAGTACCAGTTATTCTGCCCCAATCCATTCTAGTAAAGGGTCAGATGAGACTCTGACTCCGATTAGATTATACAATTGTAAGAACATTAGTTTTATTGTATATTTCTTATGATATTTATTATATGTTAGACTTTTATAACTACAAATTTTTTAAGACAGTATCGTTATATCTTCCTTGGTGCGTCGTGTTTATTACTCAGGAAACGTTCTAAAAGTATTTCGTTAGATTTAAAAGGGGTTTAAATCAGAGAGCGGGCGTGTGTGTATCCCGCGGACATCTTTATATGTGTTTTGTTGTCGAATCTTAATTATACTTCGATAAACTGAGCGTCTACTGTCTTTCGGTTGTATTTTAAGAAGCTATATGTTTAATTTTTATGTTTAGATTTAACGACTTCTAACCTACGTCACACGTAAACATGCTTAATTGAATTCGTCTTTTTTATTGGCTCTAAGATTTTTAGTGCAGATATTCACAAGTTAATCAGCAAGAAATAGAAAAATTATTAAAAGTAAGTTCACAGAGACTTCGTGTATCTGACACGAATCCAGTAAAAATTAAAAACTATGATTATTATACCAAGAATATAGAAACACTATGTACTGGGTTTTCAAAGAGAATTTCACCGACCGAAAAGAGAGAGATAATTTCACCGTACGTAATACGTTGATTATTCTAATATTTCACTAGTTACGAGCCAGTGACAATTAGGTCAAGCTAGTACTAGAATTTGAAGGATATACAGTTGTACCATATACTAAAATTAACGTTATCCTAATTTTCAGCTGCATTATGAATCCAAAGTCTCATACTAATAATAACACCAATACAACGGTTGTACACAGCTTAGTCCATTAGCCTTATGCTTTCTTCACCTCCTGGCTTCCTAAGCCGCGGCCGCAAGCGCCGCAGGTAGTGCGCAGGCTGTATGACTGTAACGCGCCGCGACGCCGCACCGCTCCTTGTTCAGCTCGTTCTTAAGGTGCAAGCTAAAAGATTTTGGTGGTGTTTTTCCTTCGTCACCTAATTTACTATTTGAAATATTATCAATACAAGAGGCTTGCAGATTAGTTTAAAATTAATTGTACCCATAGATATCTAATTTTGTTGAGACACTCGTAAAACCACCACACACTACAACTACCAATATATTTATTTTATTAAACAAAGTCTTCTAATTTGTTACTAACTCATAAACTTGACATTACTTATAATTTATCAACCCAAATGTCGACTTAATTTTTTTTCTCCTCCTCCTCTCTTTCATATCAATCTCAACCTTCTTTTTCTAACGAAAAGGTTCAACACATTCGTAAATCTTATTTTTTTACGCGTATTTTGACGAGTAGCCGTATGTAGATGATTTTCTAGTTTGCCTCCTTCTGTATTTTTTCTTTCTCTCCGTTTGGGAGCGAACTATATTTGAGATATTTGAACTTGTGTTTGAAAAGAAATACTCAATCGTCGACTGATTTTTTTTTAAATGTGTAAAAAAATAAACATTTCCGCTATACCGCTATCACTTGCGCTCACATTACCGCTCGATGGTTGATAAATTGTATCAATAATGGAGGCGAGAGACGTCGGGCGCCTTCAGTAGTGTTTACTTCGTCAAATGTGCAGTAAGACGCTTAGTTCAAGTTGACTCCATCGGTTTTGAGACGCGACCGCAGCAGACTCGCTCCTCTTTCAATTTACTCTCTTACTTCCTTAACAATACGTCTCAGATTTCTATAATTATTAACTTCATCTATTAAGCGCTTGGTCACACTTTAAATACTTCATTAATTTTTTTTAATGCTAGGTAACGTGTTAAAGTGTTTAATTAAATTGTTCATTTTTTTAAGTAACGTGTTACTAGTCTGTGACTGTTGCCCGTGTTTAGGACAGCACATTTTTTTTTGTGTAAAAATGTATTACTCTGTAAATTTTACGACTTTAGATTATAATCTTGAGTTATTTACTTACTGGCACTTGATGTATGCTCTTGCTCTTTGTCATTAAACTTTTCGAAATACAAGGTGTTTGCATGCTGTCCACTTAGCTATAACGTCTGACTGTCCCGTGAGTGAATTAATTAGTGGGATTGATGCATGCATCGGAGTGACAGGTGCAATAGTCGTGTCCATTTACTTAGAACTCACTGTTATCTACCACTCAACTGACAAATGTTTGCATTAACCAAGGTATAAATTCATCGCAATGACAGAAATAATTCTTTTCAAATTTGGTTATTGAACAGGATTAATTACAGTCTAGTCTAGTGTTCGCAAGAATATAATTGTTAAAAGAAAACAAAGAGAATTATATTTAACATTCAAAGAAGCAAATTACTTTAAAAAATGGAAAGGTATAACAAATTCTTTATGTCGCTTTCAACTTTCAACTCGAAAATCGATAGATAAGAAGAGTTGTTAAATGATAATGAAAATATCACGCTTACAAAAAAAAAATAGTGACACCTTTATTATAATTATATTAATTTTCGTTCGACACCAACATGCCTTAAATGTTTTAAAATTAATTTAATAAAATTTTTTAAATCTTTGTTATTTGATAATGATGTACTACATAAGTTATGTGCGGAAAACAAAATTGGTGGTGCATTTGATCAGTAGCAAATCTGCAACTACGCACAGATTGGAATACCCATTGAACCCAAGTCAAATGTTGGGCTGCTTACATCTTCTGTGCTGTTGAAACATACCAATATATAACATTAGCACTTCGAGCGCAGGCTGCTACAGAACTCCCAACTTCTAGCAGAATCAATCAAATCAATTCAATTCAAATTTAATGTATTTTGTGCTATTTTGTAAAGTCATATTAAATACCGTATATAAGTATATATTCCTAAGGAGGGTTGACGACAGGCAGCCGGCCAGCCGTAAACTATAGCCAAAACCAGTTGCAGTATGGGCTACATCCAGGATACATGGAAGAGTAGTACATACTGTGCCGACCCTACGCAAGTAGGTAAAGGGCAGGGAAATGATTAATAACAACAGTCGTCGTACAACGCATTAGGGTAGACGATGATCTGTTAATTGTTTGTCATTTACTTGCGATCAAAGTGCGGGTCGCGTCGCGGTTGAACTATCACGAACAAGATATCTCAGTGTCGCACTGTCTCGTTGTCGACGTGGCATTTGTAGTGGACGATGCATTGCGCCACGCCCGGCGCCTCGCTCTTTGTGTGCTGTACTGGACGATGGTGTGCTTTGATCTTGAGTGCTGACAGCGTTGAAACTGATTTGTTTGACAGGAATAATGTGAGTTGCTAAATGTTACGCGCCAAACTTCTTTTTTTTTAATTTTAAGATCTGTGTTTTTCGTCATTTGTAAAAAATTTTGACTTGAAGAAAACCTGTGTGCAAAGAAAAGTCTTAAAAATTATTTTTCTAAGCGGATTTCGACACATCATAAAACCATAAGAAGCATAAGAAATCCATACTTCAATACAAAAGATTAACGTAATATTAATTCTTACAAAAGTTCGTTCACCAACTCTCTTGTCCTTTGTATTTTAGTACATGCAGTCCTGGAGTTCTGCTTAAATTAAGTCATCTTTGAGTAACTGTTAGACTCAGAACAGATCAATCTCGACGCCGCTCGCCGTCTCGTGTGATTACTTCGCAGACGAGACTAATGGAGTCAAGACAGGGGAGAAAGAGGCGGGAAGGGCGCGGTGAGGTCGGGGTCGCAAGGTACCTGTGGAGGGCCACTTGTTGCTACCTATTCGTCCTACGTAATATTTTAACAATATTTACAACAAGGAAAGGGACTTGCTTGCAACGAGGGAAATTTATCTTTAGAATTAAATGCAGGTACAATATCTAATATCACATTTATAGATAGATGTATTTATATAGTCGTGATTGAAACAATTTTAGTTAACATGCCAGACACATTATACCTATATAAAAACATTGAGCTATCGTTTAGTTACTACTAAGTGGCATAAATCGCGAGAACTCCTCGCAAATTCTGAAGCTATATCGGTCAAGCGGACAGCACAAGATGCGGCCCCTCAATATATTCACGATACATCGTCAGTGCGTTGTCTAAGTTATTTATGACGCCATTACGCGTCATGTACAGCGGGCGACCGGTTCCTTGGCCCTCCATTTACCGTAAAGATGCCGTCGCCTGCACCGCACCAGCACTGCAAGGCGGATCTCTGACACAATAAACTCGATCTCATACGGAACTAGTGGGTCTTGGCAACGAAAACTGTCAAAAATTGTATATTATAGGTTACTCTTGATCAAATATTGTTTCAGAATCTGGTTAGAATAGAAGTAGAACCTATATAGAACTTAAACTCTTACTATATAACTGAATATAAAGAGGAAAGTTATAGCGCAATGTGAACTTTACTGGAAGAATTCTAAGCACCATACGCTTTTATAATGAATAATTGTTAATTACAGGCCGTCGGATCACAATTTATCTAGGTATTTCTTGACTTTACTTTTCTCTTTTTTTTCCACTAAACAATTTGAACACATTAACTGCTACCAAGTTTTTTAAAAGTCCCTGTCCCTACATTGTGGAGACAATTGTTGACATACTGGTTTTATGCAGAACTAGCAAAACTTTACGATTTCATGATTTAAATGTTCATTTGTCACCTACCTATAGTTATACCTGCCGCAAGAACCATCCATATGTAATCCAATGTGTAACACATGTAAGCTAACTTACTCGTATTATCCTCCTAATCATGGGTAAGCGATGAGATCTTGAGAATTTGTTCCCAGAGCGCATCTCTGCCTCGGTATTACGAGGTCCGAGCAACGAGGGCGCAACACGAAAAACATTAACTCCCTTAATAAGTACAGTGCGCCGTAATGAAATCCCGAGCGGCGGACGATTATCGGCGATTTCGCAATATAATTTATTGCGAGTAAACGGTCCTGGAAGCGGCGCGGGATGCGCACACGCAGCGATAACACTGCGTATTATCTCGCGCTCAGGTTACAGCCGGTGGCACACCGGGCGCTTCTTACATGTTTCCGTTAATCTTGCCATGCTTAGAAATTATTTGACCATTAAGTTATCATCAATCGCATTGGTAATATTATAATACTTGTATTAAATGGTCGTTTACAATTCAAACCAATATATTGTATTATACACATAAATAAATTAAAACTGCCTACACTTACTGCACAAAATAATAGTATTTGTCTTGAAAACAAGTCATACAACATAATGTATTATTTAATTTTATTTATTAAAATTACTAACACGTAAGAAATATGTAATTTTAAAGACATAAGAGAACTATGCAAGACTTAAAAAGCGTTGCTATGATACCGTACGTTTCATCATTACGTATTCTATTAGAAGGCAAAGTGTCATAATAGATTCATCCTTGGTGCATAAGAAACCTCGTGTAGTCTCTTATTACGTACACTGTGCGTTGTCCGCAGCCGGCGTGCGTCTTATCGTTAATTACCGATGCACTGACTGTAGCGGTTGCCGGAGTGATTTACCGGTGCCCTATGAGATATAATTTACCCCTATTTCAATTAGATTGCTATCGGCTGGAAGACCATTTTATTTAGAGATTGTATCAAATTATCCATAGTGTATAATTATTCAGAATATTATAAACATATGGTGGTTGATATTTTGCCTGTGTTGAGTGACATCAGAATTCTTTCTTCGCAGATTTTGTGATAGATACAACATGTCATAGAGGATCTTTGTGTCGATGACGATTATACTTATTTTACTTTTCTGATCCTTTGTACTATAACTCATTCAATGTCAGTGATAAGTTAATACGACACCAGCTCTTCTCCTTGTCCTTTTCTTACCAACAGAATTTAAAAGTTTTTATTTTTCTAAATCTGTGTGTTTGGTTTTGAGTTAAATCGATTTATGCACCATGATTGTGTCTCTCTTTTACTTAAATTAAATTCAAAACTTTTACTTAAATTCAAAACATGGGTTCACTATTCACTTCTTTCTAGGAGACACTGTCAGATGAAAGTCAGTCATAACTTCTTGTGCAAGCTACTATCTCTGCAAGCGATCTTTATAACTCTCCGTGTAATTGCCCGCGACGGACCTTCTTTTAACAATAAAATAGAAATAAACGCGTTTTTAATCTGAACAACAAACCCTGTTTAATCTGTCGTGATCGGGCGCCGAAGTAATCTGGCGCTGATCGGCCGCTCTTTCATTACCCACATCCATTCAGACCAAATCTTGGCATAAAGGAGGCATTGTCTTCGATGCGATTCCGTTGGAGCGCTTTGTTGGTGCCCGGGGTGTAGGAGGAGGGGACGCGGAAATTAACGTTGATGCCTTCTGTGTGTTTGTTCATATTTTTATTGTTAGTTGCCTACTTAATTTCAGATGAGGTCGATAAATACGTTCGTATTTTTTCGATATTCGCATTGAAAGCCGCACGGCCAAATAGAGATTAGAACCCGCATTGCCTTAATATTGAGGATGCATGTTTGTGCATGTTGTGTTGAATGGTATCCTGGGTTTGTTTTACGAACAATGATTTTAATATTGCCTTTTGTGCATAATTTTTGTATACGTACCACGAGCTTAGATATATTGAAAGAATTGTACAAATATATTTTTATTGTTATTCGCGACGCGATTCAGTCTAAACATTGGATCCACGTATCATTTGAGTACCCAACCCAAGTATTCAAGGACTACACTACATCTGTCTTTTTTTGATTCTTAATCGAGAGATGTCGCCGACTCCCAAATCCGGTAAAAGGTCATCACCATTAAAATAATTCATTAATTCATATGCGAGAAATATTTATTACAGTGATCGATGGAATTTATCCTAATCGATTCATATATTGTGCTAAGCGATTATAGACTTTCACTCGTTTGTACTAAGGTTTAATAATAATCGCCGAAATAAGTTCATCCCGAACCATTTTACGAGCTATCTTTGTACATTAATTCATCTAACTTACGACACACTTATCGGATATGATGGCTGGGAATATAAAGATGTTTGTACAATTGTAGTCGTTCTGAAAGGGATTTATTGCGCCGCCCAGACTGGTTTGGACTGAATGAGATAATGTTATTGTCACGCGGCTTCCTAGTTCGAATGGTCCAAAAGGCTACGCCTGCCGCGCCATCTTACTGAGATCTCCCGCGAAGGCGTGGCTCGAACTTAGCAAAGTTCAGCTTGTAAATGACTCGCTTGAATGTCGAACAGTATTCGTGAAATGGTAACGAAGCAATTTACAATTTCAGTCATGTTATGATGAATTGTAGTGACATTTGCAGAGTTAGAAAAGGATATAAAAATTATTGCCTAGTACGTTGGTGCTTATCAATGTACAAGGGCAAAACATTTCATCCAAAAGTCTGATCGTACGAGCGACTGCTAGAGTTCGAAACATTTGTTGCACGAATGGCTTGAGCGGTGGAATATCACGACCTCACAGAAGACAGACGTGAAGTAGAAGTGTTCTGTGTTTCATCTGATTACTACTCATTCAGATCAGTACTCACCCGTTTGTAATATGGGAAGGAAGAGAAAGGAAGTTGGATTCCCGAGGAGAGTTGGCGTCAGGCAGGCGGCCGGGCATAAAAACTATAGCCAAAACCAATTACAGTATGGTCTAGAGTAGAGTCATACGGAAGAGTAGTACATACTGTGACAACGCTTGCGAGTACGTAGGTGGGAAAGGGACAGGGCGATGACGATGATGCCCATGCGACATGCATACTCGTATGAACACAGGCCACACCGAAACATAGTTTTATCGTAGCTGGTGAACAGGATCTGATTAATAAATACCGGATCGTATGTTACAAGTATATTTGTTACTAAAATCACGCCTTGCATGGCATTATCTCGTTGTGTTCGTTTTGTGCACATTACCGGTCGCCCCTCTCTTGTCCTCTCCCCGACCTCTGTTTGTTCTAGATCTGTCATCGTTTCCATTATCGTGGGACAGGTTCGTCTCTCGATTTGGTCAATTTGCAAAATCGATGACCATTTTTCTTCGCTTTTAATGATTTACCGAGATAAATATCGACGAACGTTCAATCTAAAGTATTCACTTCGGTCTTTTTCTACAAAACAAATTTGTGTTTTCGTCTCGCGTCTGCACTCTACGGACCAGACATATATCAAATGAATTAATTGTGACAGGTCTCGCATCCATATGCAAATTATTGTATTAATTAAATATCCTACTTGGTCCTTAGCAATTTTGACGTGTTTTATTATTTATATGTTCAGATTATCAGAAATTTCTGACGTGTTAAGTTCATTCCCGGTACGGGATCAAGGTGATAATAATCTATTGTATCAATAAGAATAGCTGAAAGAAATGAAAGCTACTTACCTCGGTACTTTGTTAGGTTTAAAGTAAATTTGTCAATTCGACGTAATTCGAGAGTTACTCAAAAATGATAGTGTAATCAATATTTTAAAGTGGAGGAAGTATGTTTGAATTATACAAAAAAAAATTATTTGTAAGAGTCTTTGTAACTTCCCCATACAACTTTATCACTGAGGGACGTGGGTATGCTAATTCTGTAAGTGACTTAGGAAGAACTAACAGTAATTGAATTTGTAAAAAGAACTTTTACGGTGCATGTCGGACACGCAGCCCCGTTTGTAACGAGTTTATCACGTACACGCATTGTGAGCAACATATCACTCGCCGCTTGAAGCGCGTTACAGCGCTGTTAATGCTGTGTCCTAATAAACAAGGCCTCATCATGTCCCAGCCGTGAGAAGGCGACGCGGCCCGCCCACGCCCACGGTTCCTCCCCACAGTTCAGCAGTGGGCTACGCTAAGTGAAGGTTGACAAGCGTCGTATATTTCAATTTGTACTGCTTGTTGTTATTGCACGACCTTTTTTGTTTTAGTGTCCGGCTGACATCGCCTGCTTGTTTTTATTTACCTTTATTATATATAAACGTGATATAATTTATATTTACGTCATATATAACTATATACATATGTGTGTATGAGCGTGTGTGTGTGTGTGTGTGTGTGTGTGTTATTTGCCGTATGAAGTTACTCATTAATATCGGCATTGAACAGTAAATGACGACTGTATTTTTTTAAATTCCAAATTTTAATTTATTACATCCTCTATTATTCTAATCGATATACTGAAATACTACGAAACAATTTATTTGACTTTTTTTTAAATATCAAGAATCAAACTCAGTGCATGTGAATCAGTCCACTCGTATTTTAATTTATCTTAGATACGCTAAAAAGCGGATTCCATCTCGCATTGTCTGCACACTTTAGAGATGTCCCGACAGCAATAAGTCAACGTTAGTCCGGCAATCAGTACCGTTTGTCATCGCGCCCGCTGTAATAGGCTAGCCAAGTTGAGCAAGTAGCCGCGCTACCTGCGCGATAGGGCCGGAGGACGCGCTAAATCTTGCTTTTCTTCCCGCACCAGTATTATCGTAAACGCATCGCTTCGAGCCTCAGAAGTGACATGTAATAATGCTACCTGATAATACTTCAGAAGACGACTTTGATTGCGACACTCTGTTTCAATGCATGCAATGACGAAGCGTCAATACGCAAGGCTACATAAGCCTGTCTCTTTCCCTTTCGACTGTCTAATATGAACAAATATTTTAAGAACTACAATAAATTAACAATGAATGAAGGATACCTGCAGAACTAAACTAATAGCACATTGTTTCGATTTCGATTCAGTTTCTACATCATGTGTTGATAACAAGCAAAAAAATTTGCAATTGCGTTACGAGTTAGATAAATACAAATTTCAAATTGCACGTTTCAAACTTCATGATCATCATCATTATTTAAGAACTTATTGTCCTTGTCGGTGGAGTAATTTCCATTATTTTCTTGCCTGTGCCATTCTCCTAACTTCATGATACGACACGACGTCTGCTTTCTCTTTTACTTGTTCCATATACGTTCAAACTTACATGGGAAAATTACCAATCAAATGTCACTGAGTCTTGCAGTTGAAGAATAAAACAAGTAATAAAACAAGTAAGAACATCATTGTACATAAAATGTACAATGATGTTCTTATAAATGTTTGCATTCGTGTTTGTCGCGTTTTGACAATTTAAATACGTAATATTTTATCACTTTGCCTATTGCCTTATGTATAATCAAATATTCATGCAATACTAGACGTGTCTTTCCTTTCCTTTTTTATACGCCAATAACATAACGTGTTTATGAGGATTTGACTGTACCTGTCAGGTTACACTCGGCCGCGTCTGCCTATGGGCAGATTTAAGTGGAATTTTACATTTGCAAGGACTATATCGCAATAAAGTACGTCACTTATCTGAATGGCCGTCTGTGCTTCGCTGTATTATTATAAAATCAAAACCCTTTGAAATCGCCCAAAGAACACAAATAAGTTACACCCACGGCACACAGTGGCGCAAGTGCCGAGCGCGCGCGGGTGCGTCAGTTGAAAAACAGTTTTGCTGTCTGTTACAAGTTTAATGTATGCTTCTTTGTGTATAACAAAAGACTGTAAATATAATAAGAGAAAGTGTTATGGTTTGTCATATAATTTATCACGATTGAAGTGAACAGAGATATAGAATATACCTCTTTTAGCTACAGGAAATTAATAGCTAGGAATCCAGGAAGGTAGCATTTACGTCAATCAGAAGAGTAATGGATGCGTTGTCGCTTTTGTAAGAAAACGAATCAGGAAAGTGGAGGGGGCAAAATAAGAACAGAATGGGGATTGCTAGTTTTATTGATGAGTAGAAAATAATGCATAATGTTTGATATGTTAACAATATCAAATTTTATGCAATATATTTTGTTCATATTATATTACATAATAGAAATAGAAATATTTTAGTTAGTCAGTCATAGTCAATAATAGGTTATAATCCATAACAGTAAGTTTAAAACTATAACATAGAACATACCCCGCTGCCGCTTCCTCTTGTGCATTCTTACGATAGTCTTATTCCCTGTCAGATAAGTCGCCGTGTACAGTGAGCCGCACAAACGCTCTGATGGCACGACAGAAGCGGGTTGCGCGGCACGAGACTCATGTGCGACAAGTCGACTGCGTTTGACGTCATGCTCGGCACATATTTTACGAGACTTACTCTTTGTTACCTGCCATTATTTAATACTGTACAAGAAGATAGAAAAAAAACCGAGCCTTATTAAATCCATTCACATATTTATCTCAAAAATGTAACTGAGCGAAATATTAACTAATGCAAAATGGAATTAGAAATATAATTTACTAATTAATTTACAAAATGGAGCTAACATTTGAAATTGATCCGTTACTCGATAATGTACTTTGATCATTTTAGTCCATTAAATGTGGATTGGTGACAAAACTTGTAAAAAGAGTTATTTAATAAACTTTTTCCTAAAGCAAATAATTGCTAATTTCGGCGCAGCTTTTTTCAGTTATCAGAGTGATGATCAGTTCAACTCGACCAAAGTCCATTTCGGGCAATATTTCCTTTTAACTCGACAGCGGACATTTTAAAATCAAAATACGCAAGAAGTTTATTTTGATATTTGATTAAATTAACAATATTCATTTTATCGGGTCGTAAAACTCTGAGACGGCACGTATCTTTTATTTTTCGTTTGTAATTGGGACACAATGGTGATTATTTCTTTTGACGTATGTTTTTTTGTGAAGATAAGCAATTATTTTCCATCAGTTGTCTAATTATGGAGATGCAAATGTCAATGGACTAATTCGAATTAAATTAGCATTTAAAGACGCGTCGTTCGAGATTCACGTTTCTGATATGCCTTCATTCTTTTTGTTGTAAATATGCTTTTGTTTTGAACGGATCAGTCCATCCCGCTGTATGTACAAAAACATAGAATGTAATCAATTATTTTCTATATGTACATGTTTATTGCATATCATATTATTCATCATATTTTCAACAGTGGTAGAGTCCGCAGCAACATCTGCTGCTGCACGAATGGCCTGCTCGACCGGTGAAATACCACGACCGCATAGAAAATAGATGTGAAGTAGAAAGATTTCTGCGTTTTGTCTGATAAGTGCGGTGCCGGATGCCAATCCCCCCCCTTAATACTACTATGATAGTAGTATTAAAAGAATATTTACCCAAGGGTACCAAAATCGAAGGTTTTGAATCCCCTTCCGAGCGTTTGTGTCTGGACTCTCGCTTGGGGTCCAGGTGCAAACGCACGGGCTGCCTTGCGTATTCTGGGGAGGGCAAATTTCGGCTTGCTGCTGTAGGTCGGGGCAAACAAAGCAAACGTCTCCCGGCTTCCCTTGTCACGCTTGCCGTGGATTTATGCAACATCAGGGGACCCCATTCCAACCTGGAAGCCGTCCACTACCTTGAGATGGCCTTGCCGGCCTTGCTTTTCCTCACAGAGACGCAGATATCTTCTCCGACAGGCACCTCGTACCTATCCTACCCCGGGTACAAGTTGGAGCATTCCTTTAGGCCCCGAACCGGGGTGTGCGTGTACGTAAGAGAGATCATCTGATCATCGCTATCCACGCGCAGCTACAAGACAGATCCCATCCGCAGAAGTCGTGGTACTCGGTGACTTTAATGCCCACCATGCCGAATGGCTCCCAGATGTCCCATCCCGAATCCCAGATGTTGAGGATCATTTACCTTCCCTGTTGGACCTCCTGCTGACCTCACATCCGGATAGCTATTAGGTTTCCGTCGACGCTCCGTTGGGCTTGTCGGACCACTGTCTGATTCGGACAACAGTGCCGATTTCGAGACGCTCTCGGTCTCAACCAATTGGCTATCGTCTAGTCTGGCACTACAGGTCAGCGGACTGGGATGAGATGCGAGCCTTTTGTTCATCCTACCCATGGGGGCAAGTTTGCTTCAAGCTGGATGATCCCGACGCCGTTGCCGACTCTATTGCCGAAGTGGTACTTCAAGGGATAGAGCTCTTTGTGCCGTCGTCTGTGGTACCAATCGGCGGTAGATCCCGGCCCTGGTTCGGTCGTTCCTGCAAGTCGTCATCTCGCTACAAGCAGGAATGTTACCGAGCTTGGGCCAACGCGTTGGCGGCGGGGGATGCAAACACCAGCCTGCTTAAAAAGAAGTATAACTCTGCCTCCAGGTAAGGACCTGGAGGCAGGAGTTACTCTTTTGAAGGCAAAAGAGTAATACCTAGGGCAAAGTCCAAACACGTGAACAGCATTGGGGAGAGGCTACCGCGCCTTCCTTCTGGAACCCGAGCGTTCTAGTCTCTCGCCAAGGCTGTCTAAGGAAATTTCTGTAGCCCATCGCTACCATCCTGGCGTAGAGAAGATGACTCGTTGGCCCATACTGCAAAAGGCTGATCGCCTAGTCTCTCTTTTTGCATCCAACTCGACTCTGGAAGACAATAGTAACTCGCCGTCAAAATTCCCGTGTGGCGAGACCACTATGTCAGAAATCCAGTTTATCCAGAGGTCAGTGCGTAAAGCGCTCCACTCACAAGTCGAGTGGGCTCGATGGCATTCCTCCCATTGTGCTTAGAACTTGTGCTCCGGAGTTGGTACCGGTCTTAACGCATTTATTCTGGTTCTCCTACTCCTTAGGCGTGGTCCCGAAATCCTGGAAGACTGCCATAATGCACCCGATCCCAAAGAAAGGCGACAGCACAGATCCAGTAAACTACAGGCCTATTGCCATAACCTTTTTATTCTCCAAGATAATGGAATCGACCATTAATGCCCAGCTCATGATGTATCTAGAGGAACACCAGCTGATTAGCGACCGTCAGTACAGTTTTCGTCAGCGTCGCTCTGCTGGTGATCTTCTAGT
>DWLR01002172.1:0-16090 GCA_018246295.1 Papilio alexanor hazarajatica | reverse complement strand
GGAATTCCGTCAGGCCCGCTCGACTTATGGACGTCCAGAGATTGCAACACCTTACGCACTGATCTCTGGAGAAACTGGATTTCGGACATAGAGGTCTCACCACACGGGATTTTGGCGGAAAATTATCTTTGTCATCCAGAGTTGAGTTGGACGCAAATAGAGAGCCCAGAAGATTGGCCTTCTCTTTTGCGGTATGGGCCAACGAGTCGTCCCTCCGACGAAAAGATGGTAAAGAAGGCGTACAGAAATTCCCTTGAACAGCCCTGGCGAGAGACCAGAACGCGCGAGTTCCCGAAGGAAGGCGCACCAACCTCTCTCCAATGCTGGCCACGTGTTCCGACCAATAACTCTTTTGAAAGACCTGGAAGCAAAGTTATACTTCTTTTTGAGGACACCGGTATTTACATCCCTAGCCGGTGACGCTTCAGCCCAGGCTCGGTAACAATCCTGCTTGTAGCGTGACGCTAATTTACAGGATCGAGTAAACCAAGGCCGGGAACTGCCGCCGATGGGCACCACAGACGACGGAATAAGTAGTAGTAGACGAGTTCCGTACCCTGAAACACCACATCAGCAACAAAATCGGCAACGGCGTCGGGATCATTCAGCTTGAAGCAGACTTGCTCCCATGGGTAGGATGCATAAAAAGACTGCATCTCGTCCCAATCCTATGACCTGTAGTGCCACACCCGGCGATGGCCATTCGGTTAAGACCGAGGGTGACTCAAGATGGGCACGGTAGTCCGGATCAGGCAGTAGCGTGACGAGCCCATGGGGAGCGTCGACAGAAACCTTATAGCTGTCCAGATGTGAGGTCAACAGAAGTTCAAACAGGGAAGGTGTATGATCCTCCACGTCTGAGATTCGCGTAGGCGAGGTAACCAGTTGCGTTAAAGAGAGCGGAAACTGAAATTAAATTGGAAAAATTGTAATTTCCAAAGAAGTTTTTCAATAAAGAAATCAAGAAAGTAAATATCATCCGCACCCAACGTCCCTGACCCCAAATGTTAGGCGAACGAGAGGGCGGCATAGTGCCGCCCAAAAAATAAAATAAAAAACAAAAAAAAAACAGTTGCGTTAGATCATATGCCAAGGAAAAATTGTGGACAGATCTCCCTGCGTAGTCAGTGGTACGTGAACCAAGCCATTCGGCGTGGTGGGCATTGAAGTCGCCAAGCACCACGACTTCTACGCTTGGGTAAGTGTACTGACTAACTGAAATGGCGCAGCAAACCAAAGTGGGCCTTGGCCTAAAAAAAAGTAAAAGTTTAAACTTATCTCAACATGCCATTTCAGGCCGGTCTTGTACTTAAAACTTGTAAGTGTACATCGGAATATTTCTGTACCAGACTTGTAAGTGTACACCATTGGAATATTCCACTGCCAGACTTGTAAATGTACGCCACTGGAATATTCCATTGTCAGACTTGTAAGTGTACGCTAGTGGATTATTCCAGTGCCAGACTTGTAAATGTACGCCACTGGAATATTCCATTGTCAGACTTGTAAGTGTACACCATTGGAATATTCCACTGCCAGACTTGTAAACATACGCCACTAGAATATTCCATTGTCAAACTTGTAAGTGTACGCCAGTGGAATATTTCTGTGCCAAACTTGTAAGTGTACCACTGGAATATGTTGAAAATTACCGATACTCGGCTATAATAAATAATCATTTTTATTCGAAACTTCATAAAGATGAAGTTCTTAGAAAGCTATCAACACTTTTCGGATGATTCGATTTCTTAAGGAATATTGTAGATAGATAAACTTTGCATATCATATGATGGTGTGTACGAGTATGATAGATTTTTTCTAATCACATTTGGTTAATATTAAAAATCTACAAATTAGAATAATTTATAAAAATTGTGAGCAGGAATATATTAGAAACGGGTACAAAAGATGAAGTTGTAAAAATGTAGGTATGGAAAAGAAAGTAAAATTGAAGGTTAAGGTTACATACAAAAAAAAACTAAAACATATCGTCTGGAAAACTAATAAAATTATTATTTCCTATATTGTACTGTATTTATTAGATAAATACAGTACAATATAGGAAATATCACAATATAGGAAAGATCTTGTTTGGTGTAATGTGTATTAGATGTATGTAAGTAGGCAACGGGATATTTCCGATTTAGTATATACTTCAACTTTTGGTTAGATTGTCATCATCTCCCTGCCCTTTTCCCCACTTGCGTAGGGTCGGCACAGTGTGTACTACTCTTCCATTCCTCCTGTTTTTGGCTATAGTTTTACGGCCGACCGCCTCCCTAACGCCAACCCTCCTTGGGAATATATATACTTATATAATAATATGACATTATAAAACAGCACAAAATACACACTTTTGGTTAGATAGTAAGACTAAATAAAAAAAAAACAATGCAAATAGAATAACCCTTTTTTTTTCTACAAAACCATACCTTTAAAAGGTCCTGATACTCGATCTTCTTTTGGTCGCAAATCGTCTTGCACTCTTCTATAACAGTAGGCATACGGGCATACCTAATAAAGTTCAACATATATTTGACAATTTATAATTCAATATTATGATGAAGGCCGTGTTAGGAAAAACGGGCACTTTCTATCTAAGTGAGCTAAAAGTTGGCTATAAGTGCCTAAATTTTATGAGCAAAGTCCACACATGTTACAAGTAAGTAAAAAGGCCAACGCACAAAACAGATCCATAAATATATTGTTAAAAATTCAGAAGGTCAATAAAACATTGATAGCTCGCAAAAGACTGGCGTAAGTACAGGTATTTTACGCTTCTGCGCTTTATCTGATTAATAGGGCACCGGAAACCCAGTTTCCTTTCACGTCCAATTCCTCCATTCCTTATCTCTTTTTTTTTCATCTGACCGTTCTTCTCAAAAACAAAATCTGGTAAAATGTCGGAAACTTTTTGTTCAATCGTTCACCTCAATTGTAACGCTACCTCTGGTATTTGTCAAAAGACATTAAATACTGATACTGATACTGAAGCTAATTTTATTTCCTAATTAAATTACCAATGAAAGGTCTGGTTGTTCGCCTTGACCTCGAGCGGAGTGAAGGCAGTATAGTCGCCGAGGAAGATGATATACTTCATGACGTTACGCAGTTTATCCTCCATCTCGTCGAGAACCGTCTCCTCCACCTTCTTGTAGTACGCGATGAGGTCCATCAGCGCGGCCGTGTCCGGGGGCGGGGTCAGCAGAGTGTTAGCGACGTTGGAGTACTCGTCATAGATGCTAAATGCAAAGAAACTCTCTTACTAAAACTTAACTCACTAAGGAAAAAGTTTTTGGAAATCATACCATATTCAACCCATAAGTGTGTGAAGTGGTGAAAGACTGTTTGAGAAAATTGAAATCGCTGAAGCTACTGCCAAATTTTGAATTACTCATAAAAGTAATGAAATTCACCGTTTTCAATTGAATTGTTAAGAAGGAGAAGTTAGGGTTCAAATTATTACATAAAATTTTTACATTGCTAAAGCTATTGCCGCCAAAATGTACTACTGTGATTAGTAAAAACTAATCTAGATAATTATTTCCGAACTAAAACTCGGGCAACAGATAGTCATATATAAACATAACACTCACGGTCGTAACCCAGAGGGTTAGACAGAGGTTACCGATTTGGCGCGATCCTGGCATACCTCTCTCGCTTCTCCTACAACCAAACACCTTCGCATACAAGCTCATCGGTAACGGGGACTCCTTATATCACCTTTTTTAAGGACCAATAGCTACTAGCAACAGCTAGGCTACTCTACATAAATAAAAAAATCCTCTTTTCATGCCTAAACATGGATCAGATTGTGATGAAACTTTGGTAATGTTCGAAACAATATCTATAAAAAATTATTTTTCGCTTTTAATGCAATGGTTTGCTTTGGTATTATTTTGACTTTTTAGATATATTTACTTAACGTGGCATTGTGACCTATTGCCGGATTCACCTATTTAATAAATATACATTACGTACTTTTTGACCATGATCTGGTAATCATCAGTCATCTTCCTCAGCAGCATGTTGGCGACCCTGGTGGCGGCGCCGCGCAGCGAGTTGATCAGGTCGCCGCGCTGCATCATGAACATGCCGATGACGATCGTGCCCTCCAGCTTTGATGGTATTTCTCGCGCCAGCTCCACGTACTTCACGGATTCCTCGCAAAACTCTTCGAATGTCTTCTCCGGGTCACAATTGATGAAATCTTCCACTGCATCCAGGGACTTGAGAACGACACAAGCAATGGATTATAATTGACAAAAAGCAGACAATTAAATTGACGGTTTTCACGGAGTTCATAAAATGCCTATATTAGGGGAAGAGGCTGTCGCAATTGCGATGGCTTAATCTTACTTAACGTCACCCATCTTGTGTTTCCGGCCAATTATGACGTGGGTACCAAGAGAAGATTGGATAAGCTGGTACTAAACTAGTGCTTAACCTCAGGCGGGATAGTGGTCGGGCGCTAGTTTGTCCTTCATAAAAAAGTCGAAATAAAGATTTAAATATGTGTAAATTACCTCCCCATTAAGCAAACAAACGTAATTATCAAAGTCCTGTATCCTCAGCTCGGGTCCAATCCGCTGCTCATCAATCAAGTCGGCAATACTCTTTTTGTACTTCTCAACTAACTCGTTATCTATTATAGGCTGAAATTAAAATTGATTCATATACAAATATCGTCTACTTTGGCTGTTGCTACACGTTTTTAAAAATGAATAATGTTTTAAACTATTGTTAATGACTGGTTATGTTTTAACAATTATTTACGGTCGTTTAAATCTTACTAGCTGTTTACGGCTGAATTCACCTAACCAACTGTCTAAACCGCTTGTGCAGTTGAAGAAACTGCTGACGACGGTTTAAGTTTTATGTATGTACATTTATGCAGTTATACTGGGATGTTTGTAAATTAACTCCAAATAAATATTTTCATTAAATAAACTCCAAATATGAATTAATTCATTTTTGACTAAACTAAACTAGATATATTATAAAACGAATGATTATTATTACCTTAAGTGTTGAACGTGACGTAACATCAAAGTCCTGATACAAAATAGTTTCTAAACGCGGTGTCTGTCGGCAGGCGTCGATCAAGAAATCATACAAAAGGCACAGTTGGTCACGAAACTGTTTGAACGATGGCTCGAACCCGATCGCGTCGTTTTGGAACGACAGATTAATTATAAAACCTTGATTCATCCCCTGAAACAATTGAGACACTATCTAACTTGCAGCTCGAATACAGTCAATAATCCAACTAAATAAAGACATTGACAAATTTCGTGAATCTTCTTGTTTTATTTACATCTTAAACTAAAATGTAAAATTTCAATGTGTTTTTATGTTTAAAAAACAAACATGTTGTCTTCCTTGACTTTTATTATTCTTCATATAAGACAGAAGCGAAATAACATTTACCAAATCTATCTACCTTTGTCTCACTTTTAGATTAAGCAACTAATAGAACATGTTACAATGAAATTTATATATAAAGGACGTATTAATAGTAACAGTTCTAAAAATATTAGCAATGATCCTCACACTAGGGCGAGCCAGTCTCGTGAGAATCATAAGTGAATGCTTATGTTCATTCGTTTATGGCTTGGCTTATACAGGTCCTACAAATTACAGTCAACACATTCACTCACGCTTGTTCACTAAAAAAAATTAAATTTTCTGGCTACATTTTTGTTTTATATTTGCCACAAATGTGTATGATTTACCCCAACGTCCATAATGTATTCTGTGTACTCTTTCATTGATTTCAAGCACAAGGTCTGCAAATTGTAAGTCATAATGGAGGCGAGACAATTGTAAAAGCGTTTCACTCTCGCCGCTTGCTTCACATCCGGTATCTGTTTCTTCTTACTCCCCTGCAAACAAATTGTATAACAATTACTGACATGTACATGTAGAACCAAACGTGTCATGTAACCTTACAATTTTTTTACCTATAGTTTACAAGAAATTCCATGGTTTAGATAAAACTATTTTTCCGATAAAACTATTTTACACATGAATGATGAAACTGAATCAAAAAGAACTTTTTTTTTTTTTTTAGTTTACATTTTCACTTAGTATTTTCAATGAGATTAGGTAATTTTTTTTTTCTGTATAGCATTCTTCATAATATTAAAAAATAAAATTATATAAGTGTTATACTTTCAAATTAAATGGATACTTTGAAGTAGATAAAAATTAGGTTAAAAGATAGTCATTGATTTATGCGTTAAATATGTAATGACACACAAAATTAACTACTCACAAATATTTTCCCGGGTACAATATTTAGAATAGAATTCCGAGACACACCTGCAGATACTTTTTAAAACTTATTATTATTTCTATTGAATAAGGATAACCTGAAGGAACACGGCCTGCACGGTGGGGATCCATTGCAGCGTGAGAACGTTCCCCGCCGCGTCGATGTGCCGTTTGCACACGAAGCTGAAGTCCTGCAGCTCGTACGCCTCGTGTGTCATCATTATATCTTTCATACTGATCAGTCGGAGGTCACTGTAACATATGTATATCGATGGTACCTTATGAACTTTAATTAACTCGAAAAATTAATAATTGTTTATCGTAATACTAGCGACCCCTAGATACCCCGCCCTGGCTTTCGCACGAACTGCAACCTGCTTATAGCTTTTTCAGCAATCAACCTCATAAAACCTTCTTAATTAATCCCCGTCTATTACTGAAAATTGTATGAAATCGATAGTAGTACGTGGCATTGTGATAAGTTTTTACTATTAGGAGAGATTACGGTTTTCCATTTGGCATTGTCCCGGCACACTTCTCCCGCTTCTTATACATTTATACCAATACATGCATGTTGTCTTTAGGTCTGGTTAGTATAAGTTCGCTTAGGACGTCCCCTACCATAGTTGCCACTCACTTTAACAACATACTTTTTCTTGCCAGTCTTGTTTCATTCAGCCTTTAAACATGCCCGAGCTATCGAAAAACCTTTCTCATTGTTAGTAACAATGTCCAATTTCAAACATCTCCATAAATAAATGGAGAGTACACTGTGGACTTACTTAAACTGTTTCCACCATATTTGTAAGACTTGTGCTATACACGGATTCACGGTGTGAAGATTTTTCGTAATATACTTTTTTGCTAAAATATATCTATTTCTCCAAGCGTCATCTTTTTTAGCTAATTCTTGCATTAATGGCGTATCTTCTTCTTGCAGCGATTCTTCCTGCAATATTAATGTTAATACAAAGTTTTTATACAAAGTCCTAGGTCTCCGCGTTATAGCTCTTTTTCGTCTATTGGCACAATTTGAATAAACAATAATTACCGTGCTCGGATCTTTCAGAACAAAATCAACGATTGCCTTCTTCATACTCATCATGAAATCTTCTCTCATTTCGTCTGTGCTGGTGAATAAAGTTTCCTTCCACTTTTTTAGTTTTAAAGGAATTAGACTGTGCACGCTGCAAAAAATGTATATGCATACAAACTTCAACCCTACATGCGTAAGCAAGCTTCATCCCTGTATCCTAGCAGTTCCGCGGCTATCACAGCGGGCAGTGGGATCAATTCTTATAATTTAACTATACGGACCACTGATTCTTATCGCAGTTTTATGCAATTCCTCCGTTTAACATTATAAATGTAGAAAAAAAATGTCTACTCCATCCAGTGCCAACGTAATCATTGTGCAATATTTTTATAAAATGATTTTCGATGAATGTGATGACGAAAACACACGACAAGCATAGGTGATCTGATTTCACTCCAAATATCATAAAACGGGAATGCATATTGTATCTTAAAATATACAGGAATGCTTGAATATCAACCTTTTAACAGAGACAGAAATTACTACAATTATCGATAACCTGATAACCTGAATTAGGTGAAATTACATAGCCATACACGTGATTTTGTAGGTATTTTGAAAAATGTAACCATAGGTTTTAGTATGACTTTTCTAGGGTTCGAATAGTAGTTTATTTTAAAGTTGTTACCGTAATATAATTTTGTTATCCAACGGCGCGACGTGGATCGTGTCTATACCGTATCGTATATAATAATAATAACGGAGCATATTCTTCTCGTCTCCGGAAGGTATGGCGTCCCTGTCCTCCCCGGGGGCGGATTGACAAATGAGCTTCATTAGTTTCGCACGGAACTCCTCTCTAGCCTTCCTCATCGCTGTAAAGCTTTGCATAACTGAATTAAAAACAAAAACGTTACTTAAGAAACTACCAGAATGCATTTTTAAATAAATATTCTGAGTCACTATAAATGAGCAGCTGATCTATTCACTTACAAGTTTCGTACGAAAAAAATACGCAATAATTATTATGAGGTGAAAGAAGAATTTCAATATCTGTTAATTCTAATTTGGTTAAATGACATGACATGATGATAATGAAGCCATTTGACATGAATATATTTCCTTGCCTATTTTAGTCAAAATAACTGAGTAAAATGTATCGGACGGTGCGTGACAAAACCCAACCATCAAGGGATGGCGAAGTGGTGATAAGTAAATAAGTAATTTGAGTGATGAAGATCCAGGGGGTGACGAGCACTACACTGATCTGAAAATAAACAGTTTGTTTACGTCCGCCCGGGTACCAAGCAAGCTATGCCGCCACTACCGCCAAGACATTTATTACTTTAGTTCTACTATATGAAAAAACTTACGTACTTCTACTCATTCAAATATTACAATAAAACACCAAAAAATAGCTGGTGCATCTTCATTAACAAACATTTGAAAAAAATTAATGAAATGAAGATAACATAAACGATTGAAATTACCACTGGATCTTTTTTGAGGTGCTCCTGCTTTATTTGATCTAGTCTTAGACGTTTTAGTTGGCGGTGGAGGTAATTTAAGAATTTCTTCTGGCAGTGAAAAAAGAGGACGTGTTCTTATTTTGAAATCTTCCGGCATTGTAGCTCTAGGTATTTTAGGTAATTTGATATCGGATGACGATGCTTTAGATAGTTCCTTGGTTCGTTTTTGTTTTCGACTTTGCATTGTGCACTATGAAATGTTAAAATCAAAATTAGATTTAAATGAATGAAATTAAAAAATATACATATTTAAAAATGCAAATAAATAGAGATAAGTTTAGGGTAATAAATTCTTCATTTCTTTTGTATGGTTAACATTTTTTTAATTAAAGGTAGATACATCTTATTACTGAGCAAATGATTCTAATAATAGTAGTAGTCTTATGTGTATGCAATTGAAAATTTCACCAAATTATGATTTTAAATGAAATGTGAGACAAAGGTATTTGTGTCCATATTATTTTTATATTTTTCATTATGTTTTTATAAAATTTTGCGATTTACGATATACAAAAATATGTGTATTTAAATTTTATGATAAAGTTGCGTAATATAATGAGATGTTCTTTAATTTGTTTTTAATCATGATGATATTACATTTGAAATTGTTGTTTATATTTTTCAAACGCAAGCCCTTACGTCAAAAACAACTTTCGTTTGACAGTTAAAATAGGCCCAAGATAACCCTTAATTTTACATTTCTATCTTTATGAGAAATATTATTAAAGGAATATTATAATAAAAATTCTTCATAAGAAGTGAAATATAGTATGTATTTTGAATCTTACCAGCTTTATTAGTCAGTAAAAGAAACGGTGACCTTATTTAGATATTACGTGTTATATTTTATGCAATTATTATGGTTAAAAATCATAAATTTATTATTACACAAAAAATAAGAAGTAACTTATTATTAATAATATTAAAGCTACTCTCACACTAAGTAAATGAAGTGAATTATATAACAAATCGATTGTTGAAATATCCATGGCGACATAAGTAAATTCAGATTACTATTGGCAACCGATAAACATTTACATTTCTTCCTTAATGAATTAAAAGTGTTAAAATAAAACCTTTTTGTACCAAAAAAATTCTTATCAAATTTATTTTAGTTTAACCATAGTTTTATAATTTTACAGATGAAACAAAAAGTTAAATGTTACTCTAAGGTAACTGTTTCTGTGTAAAGTTGAGCTTAAGTTACTACATGCATGAATACAGTATTAAATTTAGCCTGCGACTAAACACCATTGTGCAAACAAGGTGGGATTGGCCTTGAAAATATTTAATAGGTCCTGCTTATGATGTCATCCTAAGTACTATGGATTGATTTGTGCAGTTTAAGCAAATCTGTGTTCAGAGTTACGCGTGTCCCATCTCAATTATGCTTTTTAATTAACTGACATCATTTTGTGTGAGATTCATAAAATGCTAATTTTTTTAATGTTTAATATTAATACAATATGTAATAAACATAGAATTACCAAACAGAATCTGTAACAATAATCATCATTATTTAAGTTCTTGGTAAGTAATATATTAAATGAAATTAATTTCAGATGATTTTCCAGTTGGTGAGGAGCCTGCACACGGGACCAATCTGCCGTGCTGCGGAATCCTCTCTGCTAGCCAAATTGAGGAAGAAAACTGGTTATACTATTGCCAATTGTAAAAAGGCCTTGGAAATGCATAACAATGATACAGACAAGGTATTATATTATCATTTATTTAAACACATGGGTAAATAACATACAGTAAAAAAATATGGATGTGGCGGTACCATGCACTGGGCACTGAATGTATTAAATCTTCTCTTCTAACTTAACCGGCAGGCCCGCATCAATAACATCTGTTGCTAATAGTCCGGCTGGACCAGTGGGAATAGATTATTTCTGCATTTCATTGGATGAGTTAGTTTAGGTTATCCAAATGCCCAATTTTAATCCTCCCTCTTTTCCCACTCTTTTCTAATGAGAAAACGATGGGATGGAGAAATGGAGTTGGGGGGATGGATAGGAAAAGTAATTATCTTTTTCTGTTTATCCTCTCCTCTGTCAGTTAAAGGTAGGCAATGCATGTTATGGGTAGTGGTCACTTAGCATTAGGTGAACTGCCTGTTTGTTTAACACATTCTGCCATTAAAAAAACTGACAAATACTAGTATAGGATGTGTGAGTTTTGTATAACCATAAAATTGGGATTTATTTCTCAATGTTATCATGTTCATATTTGTGACATCACTCCGCTACGAAGATATGTTTAAATTTAATGTAAACGGAGGCTGATATATACTTTTCTTCCTATAAACATCTTCAACCACCAAAAGAATGATGTATTGCCAGTCTGTAGGAAACTGGTCATTGGTGATCTCATACAAGTAACAGTAGCAGCCCCACTACTCGTTTGCCCCCTATTGTTATAAAAATCCGATTTTGTAATTATTACAATAATTATGCCCAAGTATGTTACGGAACTTGTGTTGTCAGATAGTGTCTGGGTTCTCTAATTGCTTGGTTTCACCTTCCACAGACATTGTTTTTTGGATTTGATGTTAACAGATATCTAAGAACAATCAATTTATTTTCCAGGCTGAGACATGGCTGAATGAACAAGCTCAGGCCATGGGCTGGGCAAAGGCTACAAAGTTAGCCGGACGCTCTGCCCTCCAAGGCCTGGTTGCTGTAAAATTCAACAATAGCCATGGTGCTCTAGTGGAGCTCAACTGTGAAACAGACTTTGTTGCTAAGAATGACAAGTTTCAAAAGATGATTGAAGACGCAACACTTGCTTGTTTCAAGTTTGCTCACACCCATATGCAGTCAAAGGGACCTGTGACAAAGGTATTTAACATTTTATAGCATTATGTTTTTTCTCAGAATAATTGACAACCTAACAAATCAAGATTGTGTAATTATTTGATCTCTGCTGAATTTCAATTTATACTCTATTAAGATGTAGATAAATGCATAATTAACTTCAGTCAATGTTTTGCTTACTTGAAATTTCCTGAGGTCGTCATTAACTAAGTAGAAATTTTATAAAAGGGCCTATTTATGCTGTAAGCTTCAGCCATAAAGTGAAATAAAATTAAGTTTTAGTTATTTGATTGATGTATCAATGTTCCAATTGGTGTTTCGTTTTCAAATACTGCCAAGTAAAAGTAAATATGATTCTTATAATTTCCTGCCTTGGATGCCCAAAAACTCCCTGATCACACCTTTTTTGTTTATTTTATTTTATTATATTTTAAAAATAAAAACAATTAAAATGTTTTTACAAAGAATAACTTTACATATTTCAGATGGAGTTAGACAGTGAGCAATTAGGAAATTTATCGTCTGATGGTGGGAAGAAGCTTTCTGAAGTTTTAGCATTATTCATAGGCTCTGTTGGTGAGAATGCTGTGTTGAAACGTGCGGAATGCTGGAAAGCAAACAACAGTGACATCAAAATTGCCGGTTACACACATCCAGCACCGTCTGTCCTCAGTGACTACTCTGCAGGCAAATACGGGGCACTGCTAGCATACAAACAGGACAATGACCATCAGGACATTGGAAAACAGCTCTGTCAACATATCGTTGGATGTGCACCAACAAAGATCGGTGACAAAGAAGTGGACAAACCAGCTAAGAACTCTGATGATGAAACATGCCTGATTTACCAAGAGTACCTATTGGACCCCTCGTATACGGTAGAGGAAGTTTTGCAGCAAAATAAAGTTGAAATCATAGATTATGTTAGATTTTCATGTGGAGAAGCCGCTGAAGCTTCTATGCCAGGTGTTGAAAAGCAACCATTAGATACTGTACAAACTGTTCAGTAGAGTAGTAACCACTGCAAATGTTAGAAATTATTTTTAAATTATGTTGCATTTAAGATGAATAAACTGTTTAATTATTTTTCTTATCAATTTATTTACACCTGTTAAAATATTTACTGCTGACGTTTCATCTGTGGGATTCAACGTGGATGTAATTTTTCTTTTTAGCTTTTCCTTTCCACAAAAATGTTCTGCAATCTTTCTTCCAGAATAGAGCTATTTGATTCGCTTCAAAGTTGTAGCCGTGATAGTTGAGTACATCTGGCGAGACGACGTGGAGTGCAAGCGTTGTTTGGTCTCTCGTTCTGAACGGTCCGGGCACCCACGGCCGGAGTAAGCAACCGCACGGACAGACCGGCGCGATCTTCTGCGACGGCACCACGTTCATTCTATTGCACAAGTTTATCCTCTGGAAGTTACCGCACAACTTAAACTCCTCCACCGCCCCTGTGAACGATTGCGTCGCCCGAAGCGTCATCGGTCTCGCGTTTTGGTTGTCCGCATTACTCCTAAAGCCGACTGTGGATAGCGATTTCCTCGTTATATTCGTACATTCCTCAAGATTTCTCTCCTCGTATTCGCTTTCTTTATCAGAATTTTCTTCTGTAAACATGACCAGTCGCAAAAATAATTTAAACCTAATTACAAAACAATAATTTTATGACATTTGACAGTTTCCGTCATTTGTTCACGATTTTCTGACGTCGTTATTTTTCTATTGTAAATCTCAACGTGATAATGTCACACAATGCTAACTTCTTGCTCACAGTGGAACTACGAAGTTTACAACAATTCCGTAAATAAATAATTGTGCTGGTATTTTCGAAAATTCTGATGATCTGAGTTTGTTTTTCTGAAAATGAAACTAGTTGTAGGCTTTAAGTCCTAATATCTTGGTACTGATTGTAATAAATTCTGTAATCTCTTCTAGTCCATTGTTTAAATAATGTAATAAATTGTGTTAAAAAATAATAAGCTGGCAAAATGAATAAATTGTGACCGTTTCTTCTAATTTTGAAAAACAACAACTAAGAATCGAACCAACGACCCACATCGTGAGAGCGGTACGTGAGTACTTTAGCTTTTCACACACAAAAGTTAATATGACAAATATTTACTGACACAGTTTTACCGACGACGAATTAAAAGGGTCAAAATTTAGTGTTAAATGGTTTATTTTAAATTTACTCGACCGCATCAAGCATTGCACTTTTATCAATCAAAACTAAAGCTATTTTAGAAAATGTATGATATGCTGGTAGTTGTACGCTTGTACATCAATTTTATTCGTATCAATCGCTCCATTTCTTAATTATACTTTTGTTTTAACTAAGCCTTTAATAGCCAACTGGATAATGTTTTTACCTTGTATAATATTCAAGTAATAATGGTTTCATCTGAATAGGTCGTAAAACTTCGAGAGTGGAAAACAAACATGTAGTCGTAATTATTGGTTTTTTAAGTTAACTATAGCTTGTTTGTATAACAAAAGGGGTACTGGGTAAGTAAAAGGGTAGGTGGAGGCGATGCCAAGGGGATGAGATCTTCGGACTTTAATATATCGAGGTACTTTCCCGCTTGACAGTTGGAGTTATGAGACTCTAGTACTGTTGCGGGAAAATCGGTGCCCTAAACCAGGACAATTATCTCAGATAATGATTAAACTTATTCGTCACGAGCAGTGTACTTAAATTATCTTGGAAATAGTTTTATACCTTTCTTTCCTGACAAAGGTTTAATACATTTGTTCATTCTGCATCATGATTGCACCAGAAATTGTGGCACTATGTAGTTTAGGTATGTAGGTACTTGCGAATAGTACGAATAAGGTCGTGTGAATTTGGATTTTGTGCTAATGTAATAATCAGCATATCTGTGACGAAAGTGTGGCCGCGGTGAAGGAGACAAAGGGCGCGTCGGAGCGTGAATCCCGTGACGAGCGAGACCGATGCGAGCGAGATCAGTTGGCGTCCAGCTCACATGGCCACACCAGTCCAGCCCACTGTTTCTGTCAACACGTCAGTGTCACAACGATAGCTACTTTGAAATTTTTGTAATGAACGTGTTACGACAGCATTAAAATATCAGAATTGACGCCCAGCTCCCAGTGCTACAACAGATTCTAATCGCCATTCCATAGCAGAGAGAGCAAAAACAATCAACTTTTATGGATGATTATCAGGTATGCATTTACATATTTTAAATACTTTCACACATGTTTTTATGCTGTTATTAACTTATAAAACAAGAGAACATATCATTATGAAATTAATATATGAAAATAAATTTCTACCTAAACGCAACCAGATCGCGGATTTTACTGAGTAGGTACAATCTTACATAACTTTGTTTTCTGCTCAGAAGCAGGATATCTTCTGAAGATTTCTTCGCCTAACCAAAAGCTTACATATAGCCGTTACTTTTCGCGTGTCAGGATTTTGGCTAATAAGTCTCCTAAATTTCCTATAAACAGTCAAATCAAGGTAACTTGTTTCGATTATTGAAAAACTATCACAGTAAACTACTGCCATTTCAAAAGGAGAGCAAAGTACAAGCTTAATATTATGTTTATAAATCCAGCGCTTAATGTTTATGTTGAAGATTTACACAACACGTTTATTAATTGTACTGAACTGTTTACCAAATAACGTCTGCTATGTGATAATATCAATTTAACATAAATATAGGTTTTTAACTACAAAATTTATCTAAAACTATAAAACACCCTAGTGAATTTGTTTTCGTGAAAACTATTGGCTATTGGCATAACTTTAAACGCATTGGCAATTCAAGCTACGCTTTATGTTGTCCTGGATAAACTACAGTATAACCCCGATTAACCGGGGGGGTTGGGACCGAGAGGTCCACGGATAACTGAAACCACGGTTAATACGAACGACTTTTTATTTGAACTAGTACACAGTAAATTCCAATTTAATCACTTGAAGTTAATGAATCCTACATACTAATTAATAAAGCTCTCTGGTTTCTGTGAATAATGCATTAATACTTTAGTTTTGTTTTTTAAAATAATTGGTAAAAGCGGGCGTGTTTCGCGCGTCGCACACGGGGGGCGCAGGGACGCACGGTTAATTCGCTCCCCGGATAACCCGACCCCTGTTAATCGGGGTTATACTGTATTGGACTGACCAGTTGGCGCAGACAACTTGCAAGACAAGACACTTGTCTGTCTCGCCGCAGTACGTGGGTTCGATTCTCACCCAAGACAAACATGAACATGTTTGTTTGTCTTGAGTCTGGATGTAAAGACCACCGAAGGACGGTCAGCGGCGTCCTTTTTCCTTAGTACGGTGGAACAAACTGCGATCGCCAACCCGCCAAGCGCGGCGATTATGGCACATTTCCCCCCAATGATGCGATCAATGTGGGAGGCCTATGTCCAGCAGTGGACGATCATAGGCT
>DWLR01002171.1:0-16093 GCA_018246295.1 Papilio alexanor hazarajatica | reverse complement strand
TATATATATAACATGAAAATATTCAAATATGCATATAAATATGTGTACTGTTGCCGTGTTAATAGATGGCATTTTAAATGTCATTTACCTGCAGCTGTCAACTAATCGAAGACGTTCGGAATCGATCTTGATCTCTTCCGAACGTCATCGGGTTTGTTGTAATACTAACGTAAAACCCCGATTATATATACAATTTATCTATAAAAAAATATTTTCGAAACATATATTTCAATTTATAATTCTATTGCTCTCTAAGCAAAGGTTTAGTTAATTAAAAGTTAATGTTAAATGTTAATTGCAAGCATGCCAATTTGTTACAGCGCCACTATATCTGAAATCAATGTACCACCAACGTAGGTTCTAGAATATACTGTGAAAAGAAATTTATATTCACTGGTTCCGGATTTATAAAACAATATTTGTAAACCTTACGCAATTAGCTGATGAAACGTAGTTCGTAATATAAAATTATTTTTCTTTTTAAAATCTTAATGCGTAGTACTCGTACTCGTAAGGAATTTAAAGAGTATTAATTTTTATATTTGTATTTTTAATGGTATTAATAATGGTTGGAGAGAGATGGTACTAGTAAGATTTACAAATTGGTGTTTGCAAACAATATAGTTTATTAAAACGTGCTTTTAACACCAATTCAGTAATTGCTTATCATTTTCAACATCATTAATATAACTTTCTTTAAACAAAAATAATCATATTGAATATTGTTGTTCATAACTACATTACAGATATATTTGACTCTTCATCTAGTCTTTAGTTAATATTTTAAAGTAGGCACCACAAGCTATTGACATTGAATTCTACATAAGCGGCGGAGTGCATGTTTCTATCACCCCTCTCTCTCAATTCCTTTGCGAGTGATAGAGAAGAGTGGTTGATAGTTTTCCTTTCTCGTCGACAGCGCGGTGTCATTTCACATTTCTCTGGGTGCGAGGCATTGGTTATATGGTATCAGTGCCGCTGTAAGGCTAGTGTTGAATACATTTTAGGGCCACTTGTCGTGATTTCTAATCATTGTAATTTAATCGAACGTCAACTTTCGGACCGGTGTGACTGCGACGTGATAAATTCTATCGAGAGATTTGTAGCTATTTAATATAGCAGTATCGAACTAAAGGTGAGTAATTTATGTTACGATAATATTTTGTAAAATATTTACTTTTATATATCGACTTGCACTTTTAAAACAGGGAATAAAGCTTAAGTCGTAATAATATGTTTACAACCGAATTAGTGTAGAAGAAAAGACTTCAACGCGTTCGGTTACTTGATTAATTTTGAAATTACGACTAATGCCATATATGTATTTGTTTGTTTTAAAATAGCTCGAAAGAAATGTGTTGAGAATGTAAACAGAAACCTCATATCTAATCTACGAAAACGCCTTGCTCATAAAATATTTTCAGTTAATTTTAAATTATGATTTAGGGCAGGTAAATAAAAACACTGCTTACAGTGTTTTTATTAAAAAATAAAAACACTGCTTACAGTGTTTTTATTTTTTGGACAAGTGTTGACGTTTTTTTGACTTGGTTACTCAAGCAAATGGTGATTCAAGTCTGCGATCTTTAACAATCAAAAAAATTAAGTTTTTTATATTTATCAAATTGTAAAATGTAAACCTAATTTCAATAATTTCTTTTATTTTTGCAGGCAGGGAGAAGATCTTCAGGATGAAGCTCTCCCTGGTTTTTGAGCTTCTTCTTATATTTGTTCTTTTGGCATTTGCAGCTTCAAAACACGTTGGTAAGATAATTTTTGACAAAATTAAATATCAACCATTTATAAATTTAACGATCTTATCGGTTTACTATATTTAATACATAAAATTCAACAATTCAAAAATGCATTTTGTTACCTAGCATGTCAATATAAAGGGATACAAATGAACTAGTAGAATGAACTAGAAATTAATATCGTGTTAAATTATTTAAATTCTTGGGTATTTGTTATTATTGTCTATTAAAGTTACAATCACCTATTACGAATGATTAGAGTAATAGTAATCATTTCGCTTTCTAGATGTTTATCACTAGTAATATGATAAAAAAGTACTATGAAAGTATAAAATGAATCACTAATACCTGTATACGGTAGGCAATGATTCATTTTATAAGTTGATTTCAGAGAAATAGAAAGTCCAGCCTATTGAGATCCATGATTTTGTGAAAACCCTCAGAACCCTCCTCGTTAGTCGTACGAACATCGTCTAGGCATCAGTTATTGTAAAATATAATAGAGATTATATAAGTATTTACAATGTGAGAAAAGATAATACTAAGTTAGTACGTACGTACTTGTAGTACTGTAAGTATACCACTTGCTGGACCCATACCAAGCAACTTATAAGTGGACTATATAACACGTCATTGAACCTTGGTTTAGAAAGATATACCAAAAATTTTACATATTCGTAGTCTTAAGATTGTTTGGATTTACTTAATTTGTAATGATAAACATATTATATTTATATAACTTATAAATAAAACTAGGTGTTCCCGCGTCTTCGCACGCATCCGATTCTTATCTTCCTAGCTGAATTTTTTCGTAATTTGATTCCGCGAATAAGTTCGATAATTGATAACATATGCCAAAAAGTTATTATTGTCCACATTACCATGACAACCAATTTTAAATGAAGAATTTTTTCTATTTCTTATCGTAAAAATAGGAAGAATTATACCAATTTAAAGTCGGTTTTTTTTTAAACGTTGAGAGATTATATTTTATTACTTCTTCAACGTAGTACGTATCATTAGGAATTTGATATATGGATCTTCAGTCTTTGTGGCAGGCTTAACTCGGCTATCGTAACAATTTCAACTAAGTATCACTCAGTTATTTTGTTTTATTCAGGGAGAAAGAGGAATACCAAGACTGGCGTTGTGAACAAGAACAGTGATATAAAAATAGAGGACAATGGCATCAATAGATATTGCAAATGTTCCGAGCTGTACTGCAACTGTTGCAGAGACTTCCAAGTTCCACTTGTTAATTTAAGCGGCGCAGGTAAAACTTACATTAAGTATTTAAATAAAAAAATGTTAATCGATTTGCTTATAACTTTATGAATTATTTCGATTATAGGATGTGCAACTTTAATGTATTTGAACGACGACAAGATGTCTGTATCGTTAAGATTTGGAAGAAAAGTAATTGCAAATCGAACCTTATCCAGTAAGTATATCTATGAATTTTGATAAAATTTATAAGTATTTTAATATTTATTTATTTGTCTTGTATAATACATTAACAGATTATTTCTTTTAAGCTTTACTTTTCTTTTAATTAATTAATTAATTAATTATAAATATAGCCCATTTTCTTCAAGGTAATATAACTATTCAATGATAACAGAATCATGAAAGCGGTTTAGTATGTTTTAAATTTACTCATTATCAAACCTTACTTACTACAAAAATTTAATATCGATGATTTGAATCATCTATTTTATTATTGTTTATGAATCATCACACACAGAAATTGCTTTTTCTTCGAACTTATTTGGCATATGGGGATATGACAGTGGAATGATTTAAATATTATCACCGTATTTACAGGTCGCAAACCAAGTCCAGTTTGTATGCCTCTACCTGGAGGAATATCCAAATTTTGTGGACGAGTTTATAATATTGCCCGAACTGGAGAAGAATTCAGAGCCTGTCTAGGCTTAGAACTACAATCTAAGAGTACCGTCGAAGCAGCGGTTAGGGTATCATGCTTTAAATTTGGTCCGCGTGGTGTCACATCTGAGCCAGCAGATCCATTACCATTAGTACCTCAGGATGAAAAGAATCCTGATGAAGATGATGATGACGACGACGATGATGATGATGACGATGATGTTGATTTCGGACTCACTGGTGATGATGAATATGAAGAAACGGACGATGACGATGATGATGGTGGTTCGTAAAGTCATGACGTAGCTTCATGTCCAAAGTCCATTCAATCATTTAATAAATGATGCTTACAGACTTTCTAATATTTCTTGAACTTCTAAAAAGTTAAACATACAATCTGAGTATAGTATATAACAAAAAATATGTTGTATTAAAAATATAATTTAATAATATAACAGCTAGTAGATAAAAGTCAAAATAAGATGTAACATTAGCCTATGCATCTAAAATGTTTAGACACAATTCATACGAATAGGTGGGGCAAATTCAAGGGTCTAATTTTGGACCGAGTAGTATGCTAACTAGTAAATAACGTATTGGTTTTTAACTTAAAATTTGGATTATTAAAATCATTTTGAGCATTTTGCAAGTCAAGTCAAGTTAGGATATTGGATCATAAAATTTAGCCTTTTTAAAGTTGGACGATTATCTAATAAACTGACATGAAAACGTCCGAGCTTGATTGGCAAAAAGACGAATTTGATTTTAACATTTCTGACTTCATTGATAATTATAATTTGTATAAACTTTGTAGGTGATCTTGATGCTGTCAATGATGTGGAAAGTGCAGATTATACTGGCTTCAGTCTCCTAGGAGAAGATTTGTTAGGAGATCTCTTTGGATCAGGTGGTAAAAAAACAAATAAAAATAAGAAGAAACAAGCCCCTGTTTTGCCAACTTCTTCGACAACAAGGCGGCCAAGACCTACACGTCGTCCATCAAGGAGACCATCTTCGCGAGTAACAACTGTGAGGCCTTCGGTAACAAGAACAACAACAGTTAAAATTCGTCCTGTGTCTCGTCGAACTACACGACGACCAACAAGACGACCAAGTGGACGTCCGTCTAGAAGACCACCAACGTCTGCAGAAATGACATCAACTTTAAGTTCAACAATATCAACCACAACATCTTCACCAGTAGCTGATGTTCCGTCTAAAGAAGATGAGCAAAAGCCATTGACTGATTTATTAAACCAAGATACTACTTTTGCAACTGAAAAGTTTTCTTCAATACAGTTTCTGACTACCTCAAAACCTGTAACCACATTTGATGATCCTAGTCTCGAAATGTCTCTAGCTCATATAACAGGTCAGCTTTCTGTAATGCCTATAACTTCGGTCACATCTGAGGACGATAAAGAAACAAATAAGAAAACAACTAGCAATGCAGAAGTTCTTTATGAGAAAGTGGAAACAATAACTCCCAAAAACCCATCTACGGTGTCATTTGTGCCAAAAGAGCCAATTCAAGATGATATGATTCAAATTGTTCAAAACCTGGATTCACAATCTGAAGAACTTATCCCTGAAAGGGAATCAACTGCTCCTGAACAAACACGATCAAATCAATATAAATTCACTTTTTCAGGTAATAATTATGAAGGACTGGCATTACCGAAAAAGAAGCACAGGGGTGCAGATTTCCAGTTAGCTGATTTAGATGTTTTAGATTTGACTAAAATTGGAGAAAGTGTTGGACAACAATTGGGTATTTTCGGCAGACATAAAAGACAAAACAAAAAGAAAGGTATGAAATACGGTAAAAATAGTCAAAAAGTAAACGACTATGATGATATTATCGGAGATTTATCAGAAAGTATGGGTTTTACTGATCGTATGGATAGTAAAAATAAAGAAAGTAGAAGACAAAATAAAATGATGCATGGAGACTGGTCATAGGCATGATTGATTTTTAAAGACTTTTGTAGACCTAATTAGGTAGTCATTATTTATTTTCCAGAAACTTTATTCATTACTGTGTAAATAGATAAATTAAATAAATATTATTTATTTTTGTATCATGTATAATATATTTGGATATAAAATAAAAATGTTTGTATTATTGCCTTTTTGTGTGTACAAGGTGTGTACTTTAATAAAATAAGAACAACCGCATGTTTTTATTTTATTAAAGTGCTAATTGTACATTTAAATACTTAATTAAAAGTGTTCAAAGCAAAACTTGGTTCTTTTTACTTGAATAGGAAAACTTTACATCATCATCTCCCTGCCCTTTTCGTACTTGCCCTACGCAAGTCGGCACAGTATATACTACTCCTCCATATATCCTTGACGCTACTGTATTCCGTACTGTAATTGGTTTTGGCTTTAGTTTTTTTACGGCTGACGCCAACCCTCTTTGGGAATATATGTATATAAGGTATTTAATATGATATTACGAAATAGCACAAAATCAACAAATTTTGAAGGAAATTTTTACATTTCCTTTTATTTCATTTCTTAGATAAGGCTTCTCATAAGATGTAATCTGATATATCCCTTGAATCGAAAGAAGCACAACACAGATATCTATCAAACTATACATTTAAAAATTTACATTTTAATAAGTATCTTGTAATAAACCAATTGTAAACATATAAATAGTTGAATTAAAATCTTATAAAGTATTCATAAATCGTGCGAAACTAATGTTGTGTATTTGTGTAAAAGTAGCTGATCATTGATATTCTTTCCTAAATCTGTGCTTTAATTGTGATTTGATGTTAAGCCATTAATTGCCTTAGTACAAGTAAATATTTTGTATAACAGTCGTAAATGTTGTTTGAAATATATACACAAGGTCGTCGTATGTGTATCTTAATACCAATGATAGCGTCCGTGATCAAGAAATAAGTAGAGTTCATTAATTTCTATTTTAGCAGATTTTCATTCCAAAATTTATTAAACTTAGTTTATTTTGAAATAAATATTTACAGTCATTATCACTATATCAGACTAACTACTATATTTTCTAACAAGTTCATAACATGGAACCTCTTTATGTAAAATAGCTAATTTCTCTTTTATAAAGAGAATAAAAGGTCTTATGGAGAGTGTTTTAAGTAATATCAATACAGAACCTAAACCTGCCCCTAAAGGAGTGAAATATTCAAATACTTTCACCTGTCAACACATTAAAATTTAAAACTTGTTTGCGATGTTTACCGATGTGCAGCTGAAATAAGAATCAAACTTTTTCCTGGTTAGCCGTTAAATAGTGGGAGGAGACTTACTTTGCTAACAATTTACACTGGAAAGTCAAGCGTAACTGTTGTTGTTATTTATAATTACAATGAATTGAAGAGACCATGGCTCCCAACGTATTTTCCTTTAAGCTAATATTCATAGTGTATTTTATCAACGTATGTTTTGCGGGCATTGGTAAGTGATTTAAATATAATAACAATATAGTTAATAAATTAGTAAATTAGTAATAAACTATTTATTTTGGTCTCCTTCAGGCGATGTAACCATATCAAAGGACAGAGAATATGAAGTGATCAATTTTAAAGTACCTCATGTTATTTGGAAACAAGCAACACAGCGAATACCAATATTAAAATCTCCGGTTACTATAGTTTTACCAGTACAAGTACCTCAAGATTATGAAAACGATGATTTAGAAGAAGACGTAGAAGGCGAAGTTCCCAGTCCAATTGAACCAGTTACAACTGTCGAAAATGACAATATCAATGATGAAGTAATCCAAGAAGTAACTCCAGTAGTAAGTCCTGTTACCACGATAGCAACTGTAACCCAAAGTCCTGTTGAAGAGAATGAGGTTACTAACGAGCCAGTGGAAGAAATTGAAGGTCAAGTTGTGAGATTTCCCTGTAATTGTGTGAAGAGACAATGCGGTTGCTGTACAGGATCAATTTTAGAAAGAGTAAAAATGAAAGCATGTGGTAATATAACTTTTGTACCAGAAGATTTTATATTCGACGTAAGAATGACCGTTAATAACAATACAGTTGTTCGTCGTAGAGTATCAGGTACATTTATAATTTTTATTGATTAAAATTAATTCAAATAAATATTTATGGTGGCTAAAATTTCAGCTTTCAAGCAGCAACAGTCCTAAGTGATTTAAGAGTAGAAAACCAAAGGTTGTGTTTGTCGATTTCGAGAATATTGTTTTTTCTCACAAATTTATAGTTAGTTTCACATTCGTGATAACAGAAGGGCCTGTTGAAATCTGAACAGTGATGCTTTATTTCTGAATCATATTTAATTATTATTTCTTCATGATGTTACACTCATTTTGTGTGTTTAAGCTTTTTGTAAATAAAATTTTTAAAATAAAATTGATTTCAGCTAGTGATCCTCCGCCGATATGCTTTAATCCCAGGAGAGCACCTTTCGTCCGTGTCTGCGCGGAAATCTCTGACATCCGTATTCGAAACGGAAATACGTTTGCATGTTTGGATATGAATGCTGACATCGCCGGATTCCCCATTTATTCGGCATCGTTTAGGTGTTTTGGGTAAGCAAAATTAAGTTTATCAAAATTATAACAATTTGGGGTCTATTATATTATTAAAACCGAAAAGTTGTTTTAGTACATGCTTTCAATTTATGCATTACTTCAATGTATATAATAAAGCATTTATTTACTTGACCATAATTAATTATGTGTAGTGCAATTTAATAACGTAATTATTAATTCTGTTTTAGATTTGGGTCGTCAGGTGTTCAGACAGGCTTGAAGCCTAAGCCAATTTCTTCTGGACCAAAACCGATAAATCTGTTCGGTAATGGAAACGATGATAGCGGTGGAGGATTTTTGGAAAATGCTGCAGGGACCATCCTAGGCGCTGGAGATGGTGAGGGCCTTTTCGGTCGGCCTGGCGGTGGACTGTTTGGTGGACGGCCAAGCAATAGTGGACCTCTTGAAGATATTGGTGATGCTATTGGAGAATTTTTCCAATAAAAATGTAATCTACAAAATCCAAAAATGTAGTCAAATTGTAAATATAACCTATTTATTTTAATAAATTACATCAATACAAATTTGTTATTATTAGTTACCCTCTCACATTTGCTGCATGACGTAATATCATTGTGTAAAAGTGTTCTTCTTTCAAATAATGGAAAACTTCCGAAAAATTTAATGATATGAAAGAATTAAAAATGTCTTTTGGTATTTTAAAAAAAAGTTTTCACTGTAAGCATGTCTTACATCACTGTAAGGTTATAGTGGTTAAAGACTATAAAAAGGAACGGCTGTAGTAAACACAACAAGATATTCGTGTTGTGTTTACTGCAGTCTCCTGCTCGCCGCCATTGACTGCGGCGCTCTACCAATCCATTGAAGTTGAAATTTAGAAAAATAATATTACAGGAAGAAGAAACGAGAACAATAAATAAATAGAATATGTGAAAGTAGTCATAATAAAGTAAACGTATAATCTTCGAACCGGTCCGATTCTGTTAAAGCGAATTGGAGCGTCTGTATTATTCACGCAACCAGCGCAAGCGCAGCTTCTTGCTAATAAAAGCTTTCAAAATATGAAGCTTTTTGTGATTTTATTAGTAACTACTTGCTTTCTTTTCGAATCTGATGGAAACGAAATTGGTAAGTGTTATAAAATTTTTATTATTTAATATATTTTTTTTAACCCTACTATATGTAGTAATTTCAGGATATAAAGCGAAAATTAAAACATATTCAAATGAATTACAAGGAATAGAAATACCTGACAGTGCATTGATTCTATTTAATCGCGTTAAATTAAAAACAGCAGTGGATCATTATTCAAGACAAAATCAAGTAACAGACCAAACGTCGCCCGTATCCAGACCGTGTTCCTGTTCACTGGGGGTGTGCAAATGTTGTACGGGGCCTATTTTGGATTTATTCAAACAAAAAGCATGCATGAAAATAACTTACCATCCTGGAGATTTCGCATTCGATGTGGCTATGTCAATGAATGATAGGATACTATATGAAAATTCCATCTCAGGTAAGATACATATAAAGAAAAACATTTTCTGGGTTAACTTTTCTTTATCCTTATCATTTATGTGTTTTAGGAAAAAATCCTAGACCAATGTGTATCAGCCCACCAAGAATGCCCAACCTTAAAGTGTGCGCAAGATTGTATAATATATTTTTCCCCGGGAGAAACTTTCATTTTTGTTTGGCAATGAACGGACAGTGGAGGTCTGTGGAACTGTTCAATATTGCATTCGACTGTTTAAGGTATGTATTTTAAATAAATAAATTATTGCATTCAATATTACTTTACGTTAAACATTGTGTTTATGTTTAGAATGGGTGCTAATGGCTTGGCAATGTTGAAGCCCGACGAAGGTGGAGGACTGCCCATACCCAATCCACAAGGAGGTGTTGACGCCGTCGTCGATGCCGGGGAAGACGACATAGAAGATTACGATGAAAATCTTGTGCGATCATTGCTTGACACTTTCGAAGACTTTTAGTCGTTATTTGACCACTACTCTAATATTTCTATTAATAATTTAAATAAGTGCGGAAATAAATTGTGCCATTAGATATTAAGACCATTCAATTATTTATATTATACCATAGATAATGTTATTGTATTAAGTTTTTTGTAACTAGTTGTATAAATTAGCAAATATTCCATTGAATTATGACGGTGTGGTACTTTCTAGAAATCGTTATTAAAATTATTTTTAAAGTTGATAAGTTTTTTATTAGCTGATGTATGAGGTAAAAGTTATTATCATGGATATGTGACGATGGATAATTAATGATGCTTAGCTGAAGATATTAACAATTGATGTCGATATACGGGAGTTTCTTTAGAAAGTACCGCAAGCGGGTATCGTTCGTGCACGACATATCTAGCATACGAATTGCTCAAGCCGAGCCTTTTAAGAGTTTAGTGTTAACGTAAGTACAAACGTGCTGTCATTTGAATGTTGTCCCTTGTGACGGCAACAATTGAATATTTATTTACAATATTACAACGAAATGAAAACAAAAGTGGTTCAAGTGATTTTTCATTTGATGTTATACGCTACAGTTGTTCCAGGTGAGTTAACGTTCTTTCACGTGCTCATGCACTTTTATTTTTAAAGATATTCAAACAAAAGATTATTTTATCTTACTTTATTATAGAAGACACAAAATTCAAAATCTAGGGTTTGCTTATTATTAATACAACGAGAAGGTTGAAGTATTCTTGGTGGTATAACTTGAAGTGTAAGACAAAGCCCCCTGATGAAGATCGCTTCTACTTTTAACACATGAATAGATAGTGCGTCTCTTTAAAACTTTAAACTTTTTAAAAATTTTAATTTTCTAGCTACTGACTGAATATTATACAGATTTAAAGTACAGTCATGACAGCGTTGAACTAATTTTCTAAATCATACTGTATTATTTAATAAGGTTAAATATAATTTCAGGAAGCATATATAATCAAAATGATATTCAACACTCCAAACGTAATATCGACATGGATGTATCAGATTTTTCGGTGTATTACGATGTCCACACTAATGAGGTAAGATTAGTTAGAATGAAAATTATGTACATATGCATGTATTTCTTTAAATTATATATTATACCTTAGACCTTCATCACATGCATTTTAAGTATTTAGTACATTATTAATAATAACATCATCTCCCTGCCCTTTTCCCACTTGCGTAGGGTCGGCACAGTATGTACTACTTTTCCATATATCCTGGACTCTACTGTAGTCCATACTGCAACTGGTTTTGGCTATAGTTTTACGGCCGGCCGCCTGCCTGATGCCAACCCTACATTATTAATAATAACATCGATAGAAATGATAGGCGAAGTCATCGTTGTCTTATTTGATATCACAACAATACTTAGTCATCAAAACAAGCCACCGTATTTTCTATCAAAATTTTAGTTGCCCATTAATTTTTAAATAATTTAAAAGACAATGTTAAAGTATACAATATAATGAAATTGGTGACAATTAAAGAAGGTTATTGTACTAAATTGTCATTAATTACAGTTAGTCTATTCGTAATCGTAATTGAAACAGAGGAACATTGGTTGGCAATTATAATTTAGTGGATGAATATGGAGCTATGAGAGATGTGTAGAACTACGAATCTACTACCCACCTATAGCCCAGTAGCATTGTATAACAATACAAAATATAGAAACTGTTTTCTTTGCAGACTATACTTAAAATGATGCCCAGGCCATGGTATAGGCCTGGATGGCGCCTCAGACTTCCCTTTACCGGTGGCCCTTGCGAGTGCGAAAGCTACAAATGTACTTGCTGCACTGGCATCCGAATCGAAGCTTTCGGTTTCGATAGACGCAGTATGTGTAATGATATTTTGTAATGGAACACAGTACGATTGACAAAAATTTGTTGCCTTTACAAACATGCAGCGAGTTGTTTGAAGTTACTATATAATCACTGCAGTCCATAAACATCATTACCCAAAAAGGTGCAGGTTCGTTGCCGGTCTTTAAGAAAAGAGTGAGCTCTTTTCTTGAAAGATCCTATGTTGTATCGGTTTCGAAATACCCCTTAAAACAGATCATTCAATACCAAAAGGACCTATATCTTATTTCTTTTTTAAGTGTAGATGTGATATTGATATAGGAAAAGGAGACCAATCGACATAATTTGAATTGTTAGCTATGTATAAAAATTTTAACACATAATTATTGATAAAGGGCTTTCAATTAAGTTTATTTGTAACTGTAACGTTACCCTAAATACTCTTAATGTCAAAACGTCTTAATTACAGCGTGTGCAATATTAAAGTTCAAACCGGAGGAAGCCATAATTAATTTGGAGGTCAAAATGAGCAACAACAGCGTTTTAGTACAAATGTTTTCAGGTAAAATATTTTACGGAATTGATTGAATTGGAATTCGTTAGTTCCAGTTTCCAGTTAATAATTTTAGCTTATTTATGAAACTTTATACTTTGATTTTTAATATAATAAAGTCATCAAAACAAAGAGGAAAAAAACGGGAAATGGTTTATTTATCATAGTTATCCTCGGAACATACTAACAGTTATTTTTATGTTTGATAATAATATCTAAAGTACATCGTATACTGTTATACTAATATCATCATCTCCTGCCCTTTTCCCACTTGCGTAGGGTCGGCACAGTATGTACTACTCTTCCATATATCCTGGACTCCACTGTAGTCCATACTGCAACTGGTTTTGGCTATAGTTTTACGGCCGGCCGCCTGCCTGACGCCAACCCTCCTTGGGGTTATACTGTTATACTAATAATTTAGTTATTTCATTTCAATTACACAACTTAATCACTTAAAATCCTGCCTGAAATTCCTGCCATACTAGAGTATAATACGAGTATAAGCAATCTTTCATAAAATAACTAAAATATCCTTTATTAAGTGTAAAAGGAAATATGCTTTATCTGCAGCGAGTAACCCACCACCGTTCTGCGTGCCGATTCCGGTGCCCTACCTACCTCCCGGACTTGTCGATATGTGTATCAGATTGTTTGACGTCTCGATAGTTCAACAGAAATTACACGTTTGTATGGACATAGACACCAGGATCGACATGGCGCCAGTATTGGTAAGTTTTAATAATTTATTTTATAATAGAAGGCGGCAACTGTCAACATTCGCTACAAAAAAGTGACAAATGCGTTGTCAGCATTTGTGAGGAAAAGAGGAAGTGAGTAGGTAAGAAAAAAGAAAAGATGACCCTGCGCTATCTCACTCATCACGCGAAACAGAAGTTCAGTAAGCATTGCGGCCACCTAATACTATTCGCAGCATCATCATCATATCAGCCTGTATCAATCCACTGCTGGAGATAGGTTTCCTTCCTGTCACACCACTATTGTCGGTTTTGCGCTAATCGAATCCACGTTCTGTCCGGCACCCTCACGACCTATCTGCCTGGTGGTCTCCCCTCAGGTCTCTTTAGATCCATCTTTTGCAATTAGAATGCATTAAATCCGACCTTGTGTCATACAATAAAGTGTGAATAATTAAATACTACTATTATCCTTGTTAAGGCGATAATGTGACACACGCGTTAGAAGTCGTATAAATGGTGAATCAATAAAGTGTAAATATAATGTTTTAGACATTATTTAGACTACAATTTTGTTCTAGATTTTACATTTTGATTGCATGGATATGGGCTTAGATGGCGTAAGTCTTTCAAAACCTGGTGGAGGTGGTAGTAATCCAGGAAATGCATTAACTGATGGAGATGCAACGGAATCTATGGAACCGACACAAGTCAATGGCGATGTGTATGATCCAGTTACTGAGGATCCCAATTTCGAAACTACACCTCAACCGATGTTTAAAAACAGCATAAGATATATATAAACTTTATGTATATTTTTGACTTTTCTTTCTTTTAATACCTTAATCTTATACTCTGTGTTTATTCTATTCAAACTTGTGGTTTTGGCCATTTAAGTGTTATGAAAGCAAATAAATATGGCAAATAGATATTTAACTATCAGATTTAATGAATATCAAAAAGAGTATGGTTTTAGCGGAACTTAATGCCACACACGCGTTATGGAATGTTCTATCGCCAGCGGTATTTCCAAACCAATACAACTTAGGGGTCTTCAAGAAGAGAGCGTACTCATGCCTTAAAAGCCGGCAACGAATCTGCAGTTCCTCTGATGTGTCTATGGGAGTCAGACCACTTAATGTTAAACGACGCGCTGCGCGTTTCCCTCTTTTTCTTTAAAAAAAAAAGGTTATTGCTATGCATTGGAAACAACTTAGCAGTCTCGAAATATTTTAGCTTTTACTTTGTAGGTGTTCACTCATTGGTATACATTTTTATGAAGAGCAAAGCACAAAAACTGTCATAACTTTAACCCTCATAAGTGTTTCATCGGCCGTCCCTTAACGCCGGTCAAGAAATGTCAGGTTGTAGTTAAATTTATTGCCGTGTGAACTAAGAGTACTTGAAAGAACCTAAAACTTTTGGTGTACACGCCGCTCGATACCCCACCACTAATTTTAAGTATGTATGTCGAAGTTTGTCACAAATAAAACATTCCATAGATTTGGAGTCTAAACGTCACTCTGCTCTGTGGTTAAATCTTCACGCCTTCCTCCTACAAACGTGATAGGCAGTCTTAACAAAGTCACCACTATAAACAGCGGTCATATAAGACTGTCGACTTAGCAGCTCGGTTTAGCTCACACACAGCAGCTAAATCGGTGCCCGCTAAAACTTTAGTTAGTTCTATTCGTGTTATTATTAATATAGTATAAAATAGGTAAGGTGAAAATTAAAGTAACTCCAAAAATCCACGATAAAGAGTATTTGTAGTCTAAATTTAGAACAAAATAAGTTACAAAACTGTATAGATATTGTAATCTGTGATATTAAAGGATGATTGTTAATGATTGTTGCGATTCTTGTCATGTCAGTTGTCAAGTGAGAATGAAAACCGGGTGTTTTTGTTGTGTAATATTATCATTTTAAATTAGTGATTAAATTAAATGGTAAATTATTTTTATGTTACTCTTCCTATCTTTATTTTACCTCTCGAATTTTAATATGACAGATAGTGATTATTTTTATGATGGTGATGGGTTAGTACAGATCAGCATGTAAAAATTTCTTCAGTTCCTTATTTATGTATTTAACTCATTATGCGTTCTAAAATTCACCGTTGTGTAATTCATTTTTGTATTTAATAAATAGTACTGAAATATTTTTCCGAGAACTGTATATATTACGCTAGTTATATTAAGCTAGTTTTCTTAATGTAGTTATAAATAAGCTTGTTACTTTTGTAATTGTATTATATTACATTTTCAAAAATGTACATAATTTTAGCACTAATAACCTAATTGTTATTTTATCAAAGTAATTTTTAAAATTAATCATAATTCATGTAACATTTGTCTCCGAAAATTGCTAATAGTATATTGTATGTATGTATTGTGTTTGCTAATTCTATTACTAATTTTTAATTGTATTTTTCTTAAAATGAAAGGGGTAAGGTTGGTGAGAAAAAGAACTTGGTTTATAATTCTATTATCATGTTGTATGGATGTTATTCTTTGTCTAAATAACATTGTCAAAAATGTACAATACTCAATGACGAGTTATTACAATATGCTGATGCCTAATACGCAGAAAAGTATATCACGTGTTATCAAATTTGCCCCTTTATAATATGGACATATGTATTATCTTCAAATGCACATTGGCAAGTACAGTGTAAACTCTATATAACAACACTAAAGGGGCTGAGCATTTTTCGGTGTTATAGAGAGTGGTCGTTAAATGGAGAAAAATATAAGATATTATATTACTATTCTATAATATGTATTTACTAATATAATACATATTTTACAAATGAAAATTATTATTCATACAAACAACTCTCTGTATATGTATATATATATATATATATATATA
>DWLR01002170.1:0-16093 GCA_018246295.1 Papilio alexanor hazarajatica | reverse complement strand
TGTCTTGGGTGGGAATCGAACCCACGACCTGCGGCGCGACAGGCAAGTGTCTTTGCTACTGCGCCAACCGGTCAGTCCGTCCGGTGATTAATCATATTAAAACCCAAACCGTATGCTTTTGGTTGCTGCTAGATCTCAAGATACTGTAAGCTCATTCTGAATAGACCAGAACAAATATCATCTCCCTGCCTTTTTACCACCTGCTTAGGGTCAGCACAGTATGCACTACTCTTCCATTATCCTCTATCAGCCGGCATATCCATAATACACGCCCTTTTTACAAACATCATCATTCACAAGATCCATCCATACTTTGTCCGGTCTTCTTATTAACCCTTCTAACCATCCACATTCATTCTCATACCTCTCTTTTTATATGCTCTTCACTCCTCCGCATAACATACCCATACCACGTTAGCCTTTTGCACCTCAATTTCTATATCACTGGCTCAATTGGTATGTTGGCAAGTAAATTTGCCTACAACTTTGACCTCCTCCCCCTCGCCGCGGCCAAGAGTGGTTTAAAGCGCTCGAAACATCAGATATTAAAATATTAATTAAACATGATAAAATCCCTAATATATAACCTAATTAGGTTATATATTAATTCATACTTCAACCTTTAACCGGTAATTGATAATTTTATGTCATCGATATTTACCAACAATCGTGTTAGCTGTGTTTTCTTTTAAAATATTTTTAAAAGAAAACACAGCACAGCACAGTTTCTAGTAGTGTCATATATATAAAAATCATAGATATGAGGTTTGAAATGAAGTCTAATAAAAGTTGAATGTATAACTAAACATTTTTATTTATTTGTTTCAGGTACGTGCTTTCTTTTACAGTTTAACTAAACAAATAATATTCGACAGGCGCTGTTTTAAAGAAGGAAAAGTATAAGTAAAAAACAGGTTGTTGTTTATAAAATGAATCAGTAAAAAAAAACAGAGTAGTGAAAAATATGAAGAAAAATCAAAACAAAACTTTGTTCTACCGTTTGTACCATATTACGAGTGACATCTTAAATTAAAATGTTATCACTACATTTGCCATTTTTGTTTCAATAATTAACGGTTTCAATAGAATGCTATATGTCGGGAACAACTAGTAATTTTGTTTCGCTGTACTGGACATTTCAATTATATATCCACCTATACATATAATAAAATCGTAACTGATCGGTGTCTGTACATGGAAAATAAATTAGCAAAACTATTACAGGGGGTATTTATCAATGCCATAGTTCTATGGCATTGATAAATACAATTGTTTTGAGTTCTCAAAACAATGATTTTTTAAATTTCTGTCTGTTTCTCGGTTTGTCTGTTTGGCTGTTATAATGTTCGCACTAATCTCAGAAACGCCTTAACCGATTTGGATGCGGTTTTCACCAATGTGTAGTAATTAGCTTCAATCGTTAGATTAAGTTTATTTCATCAAAATCGGTCCATTAAAAAAAGTTATATCAATTTAAAGTGTTACGTTAAACATTTCTTCAAAAAAATACTATAAAATGACTATTTAGTTGATTGGGATGAAACATTAATTTACTATATATAATAGTCTATAAAATAACGATGGTTCAAAGATAATACAAAGTTAAAAATAGACATTTTGAAATTGCCAATGTAACTTGACCTTCGATCTATATTGTCAAATGGGCTAATCATTGTTCTACTTAGGCTGGATGCTTCGGTTGTACGGGATTGCGTGTTTATTGCAAAACGGGTCAAAAAATTAACTGTTAAATTTTTTACAATGTTGCTTTGTTAGGTCGCTAGATGTCATGAAATAATAAAAAATAGGATTTGGTAAATTTAAAAATTAATATTCACATCTGTTATCAGGATTTTCAAAATGTGTTTTTTTTACTGTCACATATTGGGTAAAAAATTCCGTCTCACTAAAAATATGTGGCGATTTAAGTAAAATATGTTTAGTTATTTAATGAACTGTATAATAATGCTACATCTGAATCGTCACTTAAGTCGTCACCTTAGGTGACATTTTGGCAGTGATTAAACTGAAACTTAGATTTTTTTACGGGCTCCTTAAATCTTTTATTCGATGGCAAAAATGGGCATAATTCAAGATAATTGTCTCTTTTTTGTTATGCACTTTGTTAGGTTGTATTTGTGTTTTTTTTTTCCTGGCAATAAAATGGTTATTTATTTGATTTATTTAGGTTAGGCAATACTTAATTTAAAAGAGAACTGAATATATAAGTTAATTAAGTAGAAAATGAAATATGCTACATTTTATTGCGAAAAAACGGTTGAAGGGGTATATGGGGGGGGGGAGGTTCGTAAAACCTACTTAACCGATTATCATTAAACTTTGTACACATATTTTCATTAAGGTACTGGGAAGGATATAGGATGGTATTTATTACAAAAAAAAAATTACGGAGGGTAAAAAATTTAATTATATTATAAATGCGAATGTTTAGATGGACGTTTGTTACCACGTAACTCCACACCATCTGAACAGATCTGGACAAAATTTGGCACAGAGATAGATTAGTCTGGAACATCACTTAGGCTTTTATCCTGGAAAAATGTACGGTTTCCGCGGAACGTTTTTCACCCAGATATATGTATATGTTTACATACAATATTGAATTCCACGCGGACGAAGTCGCGGGCAACAGCTAATTGTAAATAAAAGCTTAGTGATTGCGTTTAGTTGTCGTCACTGTAACAATGCGAGTTTGAGTATCGAGGCCATTAAATCTTGCATAGGAATTTCATTACCGGTCTCTGAGAAAATATCCTGGTATTTTTTTATTAATAAAATAAGATGAGATTAAATTACGGTACTATTACGGTACGATTTAAAAAAATATTTTTTATTTCTTTCCTTTTCCACATGAAGAATTTAAGTGTTTGGAGCGGACCACTTATAAAAATTTATTTTATAGTAATAAAATAGTGGTAATAAAATCAAAAAAATGTCAAGTAGAATTTTAGCTTAGGAGAAAATTTAATGAAGTTAATGAGTCTTACAAATTACTCATTCGCATAAAAAGCGGTGTCAAGTATAAACCTTTGCAGATTAAAATTGTGTGATTTAGTTTGCATGGGTCCCGCGTACACTCCGTATGTATATAAAGAAAATTACATTTGCATAGGGACGTCATTATGTTTGTCGATGACGAGGATGATAAAAATGGGTTCACGAGATTTGATGTTATAGCTGTTGATACTTGAAGGGTAACAGTGCCAATGAGAGAGCTGCTAAGCGAGTAACGCTCACTTAATCAATATTTGTGTAATACTTGTAAGTCGTATGAACTATAAAGTTGTGATTATAAAAAGATTGCGGTGCGGCATGAACATACACATTATGCATGTAACAACTTTTTAATACCGATGCTATCTGGAATTGTTAGTTTTAAATTTTAATTTTAGTTGTGTAGTCCCAGGTCTCCATCCATCCTTCCATCTCAGCCTTTGATCGTCTACTCCTGGACTTAGGTCTCCCCCACTAATCGCATAATTGGGGGGGATAATTGCCAAAATCGCCACGCTTGGCAGGCGGGTTGGTGACCGCAGTATATTCCGCCGTACTAAGAAAAGGACGCAGCTGCCCATCCTCCGGTGGTCTTTACATCCAGACTCAAGATAAACATTCATGTTTATTCACACAAATGTTTATCCTGGGTGGGAATCGAAGGCACTACCCGCGGCGTGTAAAACAAGCATCTTACCAACCGCGCCAACCGGTCCGTCGTGCCAGGATTACGTACATTAAATTGGTTGGGTTGGGTAATCCAAAAAAAAAAATGGATTATTACCGTGTTCTCAGAAACTAAAATATAATCTTAAATAAAAACTTAACAATAGTTATAGGTACTACCTATTGCTACTAGAAGCAAAGACATTTATAGATCTATCATTGTACTACAAAATCAATATTAATTATTTATTAAACTATAAATAAAATGTATCATAATCCCTTTTCCTACAAGACATGCATGTTGTTAAAATATATTTTGAAGATTTTATGTATACAGGAGAACAGTTCAAGCAGTAAACGTGATTTCTTTGTAAAAACTATTATGTATTTCAATTTGCAGAGTTTCGAAACAGAACTATAAGCAGGCCGAGAGTTTGATACTAGAGCAAAGAAACAACAAAAACGTAGCGGAAAGCGCTTGATACAGCAACTTGAAACCGCGTGCAGCGCTGCACAACAACAATGTTTCACTTTATAATTGAAGTTATTGTAGAGCATTGTTGGTAGATAGAAAATAAATCAGCATCGTTCAAGCATTCTTCATACTTCGTAGTGGAATATTGACGCTTGACTGCCTACTCTTTCAGGTTTCAGGTCGACAGTGAAACGAGGCGAGACTTAGGATGAAGGCGAGGATTATTTATTTGCGGTCGATTTTTATGTTGTTGAAATTTGACAACTCGTAGACCGAGTTAGCTTGTAGCAGTATCTTCGTTTGCTTGTGTACTTAAAGAACTTTTTGAGAATAATAATGCCAAGATAGCCAAGTAAATTCGATGGTAGACTCCTCTTCTTAACGATCGCTAAAAAGATAGACAGGGCTATCGGGTATTGGGTGCCGTTTCTTTTTGCAAACTTGTTTTGGCGTTGATCTGTTACTCTTGACGGTTCGAAGATCGTAAGTTGTTGCACCGCATATTATGCTGATCCAAATGTGTTTATGATTAATATAGTTTGACGATTTATGTAAATACATAATACACCATATACTGCTAAAATGCTATTGCTTTTATATAAATAAATTCTCATCCTCTTATCAGCGTCCCTTGGGATAGGCAATCAAGTTAATTGCCCGAAAACAGAAATACTCGTTGCAATGCCCACATACTGGGGAACGTTTGTGAGCTTTTACTGGAACTGATAATTCAAATGGGCTCAGTGCGCCCGGCCGGATGCTGCACGCGCACTGTTGTCTCTTATTTTACTGTTAATGTATTTGTTATATATCTGTCACCGACCGATTGTGAAATTAGTCAAGTTGTGATTATAAATAAAATACAATCGGACTAGGCATATAATAAACTGTCAGCAGATTGTAGACTAAACGAATAATTCACAATTCGACGTGTAATTTCTAGTCAGATTATGTTTATAACTGTCGAAGTCAAATCATCAAATTGTGAACTGATACTTTGCTCCTATTTTATGGCTACGGGTCAATATTTCAATAACTTTTGGCTCCCGATTCGATGTCGAAATAAAAACTGTTCAGCCAGAAAACATCCTAAAATCCTAACGATGCAATTACCACCGGTAAATGGCCGCCGTTTCTTTCGAAACTGAAATGGCTTCATTAAATTTGCTCATATGGGTATGAGGTGGTACGTTATTTAAGATCAAAAGCTCGATTATACATCAACTATATATTTCTGCAAACTGTACATTTGATAACGATTAATATTAATATATTCTGGGACACGGAACTTATAATGGCTTAAGCTTCGTGAATTTGGATAGAAGCAACGGCTACTGTTGTAGTAAACACATAAAACTCTGCTAAGTTCTCTTCACACATTCCTTTTATCTCCCCTGTTTTGCATGAGTTATACTGCATTTTTGTGTCCTAATGTCCGAATAGATTTTTACGTTGAACAGTGGTAGAGCCACAAAAATAACATTTTTTTAATAATGAACCGCCGGTTGAAATACTACGACCTCACCGGCGTGAAGTAGAAGACGAAATGCAGAAAACTGCAGAATAGGTGCCGGTGTCCCAATTCTAGTCCTCTTCCCCTTCCCATTCACCCTTACCCTTTTTGTAGTAAGGAAATGAAAGGAAAGAATGATGGGAAGAGGAAGTCAATTATCATTTTTCTGTTTATTTTGTTCCTCTGTCCACTGTACGCAGGCAATGCGTCTGCCACTCATTAGCTTTTTACATATGCTTATAGATAGCCGTCACTTAACTTGCTCCTGCCCGTCCCGCCTGCTCCTTTGCCACCTTCATAAAAAAAAATGTTGTTCAACAATCAACGTGTATTATATATATCAACCACTTTACACTTTAGGCGCAAAGGATTTTTGTTTTAGTAGTGTGTTGTCGTTTTTGTTTAATGAACATATATATCCGAATTTAAATTATTACATAGAGCGGCACAGTCATTGTGGCCACACTATATAAATATAATGAAAGTAATCAAAACTAAAGGAAATAAAAAGTTTAGTCAGGAAAAATTCTTTATGACAACTAGAGTTAAAAGAAAAGTTATATTTAAATATTAAATAGAAAAACATTAGGAAAATGAAAATGGTATTGCGCTATAAGGAAAACATGATTTGAAAACTAAGGAATGTTTAAAAGTTAAATTAAAAACAGCTCGAACTGTTTGTTGCAAGAGAACGCGGCGGGAATAAAAAATGCAATAAGTGGTCGGTAAATTGCGGAGCCGCATTGCCCAACTCCTTTAAAGTTTAAGATTCCCAAGTCACTTTGTGTTGCATGAAAAATTCTTAATTTTAATTATTATTTGCTCTTGCCCACGATATTGATCAATCTTTGAAAGGTGTAAAGAAAGAAAAAGAAAAAAATGCGGCATACCCAATCTCACTGAGATAAAAAAATATGTTTATAAACACAGTAGATAACTGGTGCAATCATTATATATACTAATTATGGCCACACTAGGCAGTATATGTTAGGCGGTTGCAATTTTCCACAAAACCGCTGCAACTGTTATAAATATATATATTAAACTTTTAAAATTAAATAAATACACAAACATTGCAGTATTTTAAGAACACAATGTTATTGTATTTGAATCGCAAGAGCGTCACTGTGAAACGGATTTTTCATAAAACAAAACAACAAGCACAATAGAATCAACCGTCGGATACGAATAAAGCTGTCACGAGCCAACTTCTTCTTTTGTAGTCAACAGAGAACAGAGAAATATACGCAAAAGTATAAAAAGACTACAAACTACTCATGTCGTTTTCACGCCGCGGCCGTAACAAGCGACGGTGCGACTTTTAAATACGAGAGAAATAGCTCGTTCATATTTGTACTGGAAAATTAACACTAAATATCACATATTAACAATTAGGTTTTGCTCGGGTGGATAGATAATATAGATTGCTAGGTTACTCGCTGATAGAAGAACTTCAATCGGTGATAGTTTAAAATCGGTTCAGCACGTTTTGAGTGAATCCGAAAGAACAAACTGTCACATTTGTTCTTTTTAAAATATTAGTACAGATAAATCTGTGTACAAGTTTTATGACTACTGTTATACTAAAGATATTAGGTCAAATAAATTAATATAATTTGTACGGTAGATCAGCTTCGTGAGCTTAGAAATAACAAGACTACTTTCTCGTCCATTTTAATTTAGATTGCTAATTGCTGTGCTTATAAAACAAGAAAAAATACTACTTGAGTTTATATTCCGTTAGCCATTTTGGCGCCGGCAATCGAAAGTCGACATAAATACCTCTGAGGATTCATTCATCAACGTTAAGAAAGTTTTAACTTCAGTGAAAATCAGACTTATTGAAGTGGTTAGAAACTGTAGAGACTCTTATATTCAGAACGTTTAAAGAGTTTAAACAGCTGTGTTAGCTATTTTTACGAACCTGTAGTTTAGTGTTTAGCTATTTCTACAAACCTGTAGTTTAGTGTTATATAAGGTTATTCAAGTCACACGGAATAAATTTTTATTAAAATGTTCTAGCTCGTAAATGGCATTGCAGTTGGTAAATGGTAATGGCATAAAGGTAAATGTTGGTATGACCACCAATATACCATAGTAATAGTTACACTTTTAAAATATTTTATAATTTTTAACAAAAACAAAGATTTTTCGAATTAATTGAAATGTTACAATATCTCGCATAATTTTCACTGTTCACTTCTGTCGCTCTATCTATTTATTCGGAAGGTAATTTTTTTTCCAAAAGGTAAACTACTAGACGTTCACTGTCTTGGCAGTCCGAAGCAAATATCGACGACAGGCAGCGGATGCGTTAAGTTAGGTCACTTCGCAACCTAATTGCCGACCAGATGCTTGATCTTTATAAGCTGTCGCGTTGTACAGCTTTGAATATCACTTAAGATTTTCGTGTACATGATGACAGAAGATTTATTGCCTGCACTTTTCCTACTTACCTAGGGCCGGCACAGTGCATACTAATCTTTCATATCAACAAGACTACTGTAGTCCATACTGTAATTGGTTTTGGCTATAGTTCTTACGGCCTTACGGTCGCTTTCCTTATCATTTTAAGAATAATCAGTAGCGGTGTTTTTTTTTTTTAATTTTGTATGACCACCATATTGAGAGCTGACCTGTACGATTCATCTGTTACGATTAAGTGATTACTTATTAGTAATATATAAACATATCAGTTTTATCGGCTCGACCGGTAAAATACCACCGCCTCACAGAGTACAGGCGTGAAGTAGAAGTATTCTGCGTTTCGTCTGAAAAAGGAGGCTTAATTTTCCACTCTTCTTCTTCTCATCACTTTTCAATAAAAAAAGGATTGGAAGGGAAGGGGAATTAGACGGGGAAGGGGATGGATTAGGATGAGAAAATGTTCAGTTTATCAGTAGATAGGAAAAGAAAAAGTACGTTAACATGGTCACCATAGACAATAGTTGCATATTCTCGCAATTACACTTCACTACATCTTTAGTAAATATAGTAGAATACAATTTTGTGAAAAAAGTAAAATATTACGTTTACAGAAGACTATGTGGATGTACCATACGATGTGGTTACGAGAGATGTCTGTCATCAAAGTGGAGCTCCATATGCACAATTACATCGAGCCCGCGTCCTGACCTTTTGTCGCAGATTTTACACGCAATTGAGTTAAACTCTCCGCTTAGCAAGACGAGGCTTTGCTAATTCTATGAAACTATCATTATTTTTATTTGAATATATTTGTTTGTGTATTTTTATCTTCATCAAACATTTGTTATAAAATTGTACATTAAATTTACTTACCGTCACGAGTAGATAGATATGACACATCGAGTCTGATTTTGACATTAATCTTTCTCCGCTCGCACCGCGATTGGATCATATTACAATTTACTATCAATAATATGTCCGATATAGTCTAACACGTATATAATTCATAACATAGAAATACTTTTCGATAATCGATTATTAGATGTAGACCCTTCAAGTTAGTCGATCAGGTTATGTAAAAGTATTTGAATAGAAGGGCGACGTAGGCAATGTGTTGTAAACGCTATTGTTCATCATAAACAAAATCGAAAGAGAAAAATAAATGTACAAACTTGTAATAGAGCAAACGAATAGATTCTCGACTTAAATATACTTTAAGATAAAATCATGAAACGACCGAGTGCTAGTCCGCGGACATCTGTCGCGCGACAACTTGCACCTCCAAGTAAATTGTGTGTGTTGTCAATTCTGCGCGATGACTTTATTATCAAAACCCTGTGCTATTTTCTACATACATTAATTTCCATTGTTTGTAATATGTAAGGCGAGAACCGTGACGAGTATAAATCATTAAAATCGAGTTACGTCTTAGTTTTAACAAAAAAAAAAATATTTGTGTTTCTGTGCATAAAATTTTTGTGAATTTTTTGGCGTTTTGAGATATTGCCACAACAGTTTTGGAAAAAAACGAACTCACTTATTCAAAATATTTACGAATGTATTTAATTAATTACAGTATTTCTTTATACTGCAGTGCGCGGGCAGACATGTCCCTGTCACAGTATTGTTCATCAACTGACTTTGTCGTTTGTTTCCACACGGTAAATGCAGCCCGGTTGTAATGCGAAGACAACATACTAGTAATAAAAAGTAATTAAAAGGCAACTTATCATTTCGCAAATGATACGGTCCGCTTCGTTACAGCATGGGGTTGGCTCCGGCTGCGTACCGTTTAACTTGCTACATAAAACAAAGCAATCAGCAGTTTACCGGCTGCCTTAACGTACTATAAATTTAACTGCCATCTAGCATTTAGCTATTGCCCCAATTAACGATTTTCCCCGAAAGTAGCAAAAATTTGAGAATTCTATATTGAAACGGATATTTCTTGTCATTCGATTTTTATGTCGCTGTCAGAATATGAACTTCGTAAGTTTATTATCTCACTAGCCATTACAATAAACTGACAGCAAATCGTAACTTAACGAGTGACAATTTGATGTGTTTTTTTCTACAGTTGTTTTTTCAACAGTCGAAGTCAATAAATTGTTACGTAATTTTCTTTATGATAGAGGCAAAAAGCGAGGCAGTTCGCATAATGTTCAAAAATGATCGCTATCTAAATGATAAACTCCGTGAATTGATGTTAATATTGTTTACCGTATGTAGGAAAGAAAAGGCGGTAGATAAAGGAATTTAAGGAGGTGAGGCTTAAAAGGGTATAAAGATGTACGGAACAATAAAAATCTCTACTTTGTTCTGGTATTTTTGCAAGCTCGTTTCGTTTTATTAAAACTTATTGTCAATAATAAAATGAATGTTTAATTATCATCACAAAGCGAGGGGAATATCGTTGAATGTAATAAGTGCCGACCGCGGAGGGATGCCGCCTACTGCTGTGGTCTCACCATGCTTGGAGTAATGACTCGTTGTGCTAATTATTGTGCACTGTCTGGTACATATCTGGAAATAAACCTCGCTTAAAATTAATACTTCAACATTTAGACTAATCGAGAATCTGTTTCTGTCTAATTTTATTAAAATGTGACATTTATTAACGATTTTATTAGCGAAAAATTTCGTTCGTCAAAGAAATCTTGAAATTCGAATTTCATCCACTTCAAGACCACCAGATTGATTTGCAATTATGCAGACTTAACAATGAATGTGATGTCACCGATCAATGACCTTAAAATTTGTGCCATTATCCTGGTCAGGATCACCAGGATGAAAATTAACGGATTAAAAATTTAGAAAATAAATAATGGTTTACAAAACTAAATAACACGCTTTAGTTTTGGGTGCGCTATTAAGAAATAAAACTAAAAAGTGGAAAATATTTCTAGAAAATTCAAAATGGCAATAGTGATTAATAAATGAATTCATTTCACATTAAAATTATTAGTTTTTAGCTTTTTAAACTATTATTTACTTTATATGTTGTCTTCATTATCATCATATGTCATTGACGTAACAAGATTGGTAATGATAATTAAAATCCTTTTATGTCATAAAAACACAAGTAATATGATATATTAATTTCCTCAGATTGTTTCTAAACAAACATTACTTGCATATAGACTATACAAAATTTCTTCTACTGTCGTTATTACATTCTCGTGCGATTATGTAAACTCAAGCAAATAATTTCCTTATCAGCTTAAATTACACGTTGGAGTAGCGGATTCAATTACATATATTAAAACAGGCACGGCCATGAAAATGAATTCTTACATTTAATGAAATGTAATTTAATGCTATTGTATTAATTATTAAACGTTATTTTCATTGATTTCTGCTTGTACTTTGTTCCTTAATGTACGTTTCTTAACTTGATTTTTGACGTGCTCCAAATCTGCAATTAATATTACAAGCTGCAGCTCACAAGTGTGACACCTGTTTCTACGTAGCACATGACAGAGGAAATGACGATTCGTTTGTTTTTATATCTAGTTACATTTTATTCTTAAGGGTTTTGGAAAAAACAAGTCTAGATTGAATTTCAATAATCAGATTTATTGTAGGTGCACACAATATCGATCAGTGATAGGAAAAAGAAAATAATTATAACATAGATTATGCAACAGAAAAGTAATCAAAGATTAATTAACAAATCATAGGCATAATAAGTACTGAACACATTGCGTTACCCTTGTGTTCTAATAAGTTTGAAACCATTTATTCTAATAAGTTTGAGACCACAGAAACCATATATGTATATACCAGTCATACTGCCTGGTTAGGAATAAGGAAAGAAAAATTATATGAAACATTGTTAATTCGAATCCGATGTAAGCTTTCTTTGTATCTGCAGTATATAAAAAGTAACACTCTATGTATATACAAATAAATGCAATATATTTTTCTTTTACCTCATCGATATAAATTTCTTGATGGAAACTTATCCATTCTTATTAACTACAAATTTCGCAGAAGGCATGACACTAAAGCCGCCGGTACATTCAGTAGCTAAATTAATTAAACGTCAGGTACACAGCGCTCTTTGTCCAAAAATCGAGCGTTCTTTTACACGGCAGCTACACACAAAAGGGTTTTTTTGCGTACTAACGCCTTGCCACGGGTTTCAAAAGTTAAATAATTTTAAACACGGCATGTTTAAAACAACTCAATGAAGCTATATTCTCGTTTTTCTCTTCCGGGGAGTTCTGAATAGGTGGAAAAAGATTATGGAAACACTGCAACTCTCGCTTGTTCACTTAAGTTTTTCCAATATGTTTTCGTTGTTTTATCCATTATTCGTAACTGTTTTGTGTAACAACGACGCTATTTATATTAATATATTAAAATCAAAATAAATTTTACTTATACAAGATTCTCCATTATTTGACTTAATTTATATTCGTATGTAAATGGCCTTCTTTATTATTATATTTTTGCGTGAATACCGTGAACGAGACAAGTTGGATCATCACAGATCATTTAATAATAAGTTTTGTGGCAGTGAGTCAAGGTTCGTATTTCCTTCACGTTTGTCGCAGTACGCGTCTCAACGAATAAATAGTGTCATATGTATATATGTATGTATGTGTGTATGCATGTACATTGTACATAGAATTGTTCACGCGTCATCAATAAAGCAATGACACATTGTAAAGTTTTGACTCTTACACTTGCACGATGTCTTGAGTATTTTATCGCATAGCGACCGACAATTTCCAGTCGGCTTAGTAAATTTTCCAGACTTTTAATAGACATATAGGATGTCATTAGTAAAAAAAAATTTGATAGTTTCTAAGTTTATTGTAATTTTTTTTTTTCAAATATTTCAGTACGCATTGATTCTTGATTAATTGGTGTAACCAAAACCTGCTGTTTTGTCGCTAGCAAAGCTGTTAGCGTCTTTAATATCGATATAAAAGTACTATCGAGCGGGCATCCGCTACAAACGTCTACTCACTGTGACAAATGTGTGAACAACTGCAGCTATAAGTATGTAATACGAATGAAAACCTACCATATGAACACCCGGATGATGGTACGCTTAAAATCGAACACTGCAAAAAATGTGCAAACGTTTCGCACAGCATAATGTCGTGAACAGCATAGACCAGCCCAACAGTACAGTCACTTTTTTTATAAAATCTTGTACATTTTAAAGATAAATAAATTAGTCAAAATGATTTAGTTAACCGCGACAAGTTAAATTTGTTCTCCTCATTGCGGACTCATTAAAAAGTTTTATCATTTACAACGACTGTTAGCTATCAAATTTAGCTTAAAGCGTTAAGTGCTGTGGTGATTCTTTTTTGGAAAATGTTCCTTACTTTTAAGTGTGCAATTTTTTTTTCATGGGTTTTTAGAATGGTATTTCTATGATTATAAAATCAACTCATTACTGAATGTTGTTTTCATAGTAAATGTGACTGATAATAATCTCTGCTTTTTTGTATTGTGATCTGTTGATAATTTTAATAATTCGATTAGCTAGATTCAGCTTTTTCCAAAAGAAAAAACTACTTGTCCAAATACAAAACTTACTGGTAACTTGGATGGACGAATAAACTATTTAACGCTTATCCAACAAACATAAAACAAGCAACAGTTATTTAAAAAAAAAAAAACAATAACTCCGATTAACTGTACTCCTATGACATTCCGGGGAAGAACACGAGTCCAATGACACCACACCTTTAAAATCAGTGAAGCCTCAAGGCTGCAGTGGAATGGGCATACGTATATGTGTATATTCTACAGTCTGCCGAAAATATTATTAACGAGAGAAAACAATTTCACCTATGTTTTATAACCAAAATGAAGTAGATACATGAAAGCAGTGAGTAAAACCCAAAACATAAACACGATATGGTATACCTAAGGTCGAACGAAACCTCAACGGAATAGAATCCTGAGTAATACGAGCCGGTAAGTTAACTATGAAATATTTATGAGACGCTACCGTCTGCTAAAACACATACCTACATGTTATACTTGACTTATCTTTACGCAGCAGCAATAAGGGCTGGATCGAACGGGCAGAGTGGTTTTGTAATACTTTACGCATATTTTTTCATACATTAACTGGTCATCAGTTAGTGATTTAATGATTTTTATCCTACCTTCTTATCTACAAGAAATACTTCTTTATTCGATTATACATATATTTAGAAAAATTAAATATCCTATACCTTCAGCACAATCCCTAAAAATGACATTGTTATTATATTCTTTATAGTAAAGCGCCATATTAATCAGATAAAAGTATAGATAAACAATATAAAACTTTAAATAAAATCATTTATTTCGGTAACTTGAACGTACAAAGCTTAAAAAAGTGTATGGGACTACCATTTAAGTAAAATTATTGACTTGTGGGAGGAAGACCCGCTCTTCTATAACATTACATTACCCTAACAAACTAGAATAAACACAAAAAAAAGAAAATACAACAGGATAAAGGAAAAACAAACAAAAATAATTGAAAGTCGTGTTCAATTCGTGTTTTAAAAGGCATGTCTAAAAATTTATCAAAACGAGCTCCATGAGTCCCAGTTTTGAGGATCTGATCGAGTTTAGTTTATTTCTCTGACAGCAAATGATCTTTGCATTGCCTAGACTTCAGTAAATCGTAATAATCTTGAATAAATTTTCGATACCATTGAAAACTTGGAAAGACTCTAAGAAAATATACACTTTTACTATAAAATTATAGTACAGTAAATCAGTTGAAAATTATCGTGGTAATCTATGAAATTGGTGTTGAAGTATGTCAATTTTCTTTTTTTTTTTTTTGCTTAATATTTAGTGACGGTAGCGAGGAATCTGTTTTATTTTTGACGTCTTTGGTGCGCAAAAATTCTGTTAAGCGAAAAACGCCGTGACGCGAAAAAATAAGATTATCCTGACCAACGAGTTTAGGTTATGGACCGTGAACGTGGTAATTTAAATTAAACCTTCGCAGCCTTACAGGAGCCGTCTTTTAGCTGTTTCATTCTACATCAGCGTATTTGTACTAAACTGGCAGTTGATGAGGTCATCATAGTCGGCGTACTGAAACTAAATACATACATAGTCACAATCTGAAAGATTACGACCAATTTCTTGGATTGATTGAATTGTCACTTGCCTCATGAATTGAATATTCACATCAAAACTTCCAACAAGTCAACTCTAGGCGTGACTAATACAGATAATTTAAGCTCGTAGCTTGTGACATAGAGATGTGAGATGTGAGCACAGAGGTGCTACGTTCGTGTTGTGTAGATTCAATTAATTATTCAGTTGGGATGAAGCTTGACGTGTGGCTGCTTGCGACCGATAATACCGCTACAGATACTAGACCGCTTTACAAAAGTTCAGCAGCGCTGAAGTGTGCATGCATTAAACATCGCCGTGTTAACGCAATGCATATGTATGCACACACTGTATGCTTATTTAAGCATACAGTGTGGTTTGTGACACATATAGAGCAATCGTACAATCTACATTCATCATAAAAAATCATGATTTAAAAACTACTGGGACTAGGACGGTAAAATTTACTTTCCTAGCTACATTAGGTATAGATAATCATCTCTTAAATCCATCATATACAAGGCATGAATGAGAGGCGCAAATAATAATACAACTGGCTGAAATAATCCTATCCATGGAAAATATAATAGAATTAAGATAAAACTGCGTCGTTTGTGCGTCTCATCAATAAGGCGCGACGTCTCGCGGGAGCTATTTGCAAGTTTTGTCAACTTACTTTCTGAAACCATTCATCTTCTGCGAGTTGGTAAAGTAACGACAGGCCCGACTCGGACGATATAGATCTCAAGATCTCGAATAATTTATTCGATTTTTCCTTTTTTTTTTTTATTTATTGTTAAAAAAAAACGAACATATATACAATTATATTGAAAGCATCTTAAAAACCTAGTACAGGTTTGTCTAGACACTTAAGTACTACGCTAATTTTATATTTTAACAAAATT